>JANIWM010000082.1:0-28428 GCA_030555655.1 Starmerella floris
CATTTGTGGGAAACAACAGAAGAGGGTTTTTGTCTTCGTAAATAAACACGCCATCCCCCGGCCACCCTCTCCCACCCTGGCGGTACCCGTCCCCACTGGTGACACCGGCCTGCCCTCCACGAGCCGTTGGCCAGCTAGCTTCTTCGTTGCACCATGCTGTGGCCCGAGGGATCGGCCGCGACTCTGGCCGACATCGGCACCTACCTGAACCCCCCGCTGCCCGACGAGCGCACCGTGGCCGTGACCGTGTCCAAGGTCGGGGCCTACCTGGCCGTGGCGTCTCACCGGGTGCTGGCGATGTTCCGCCTGCGCCCGCTGGCCCCGCTGGCCATCTACCCGGACCTGTTCCCCGGCGCCGAGATCCGCGACGTGGCGTCCAGCCCCAGCGGCAGCTACCTCGCCGTGCTGACCAGCGACCGCCGGGTGGCCACGTTTGCCGTGAAGCCCCGCCACGACATCGAGGAGGTGCTGCGGATGACGTACATGGTCACGCCCGGCCCGGGCGAGGCCATTGGCCTGCGCGAGCTGTGGCTGGACCCGGTCAGCACCGTGTACACCGAGGACGCCGGGGTGGCTCTGGACTCCCGGGGCGCCCACCTCGTGGTCTACACCGAGCACGAGGTGCAGTACGGGCCGTGGATCGACCTGGAGACGGGGGACCCGCTCAAGCCGGCGTGCCTGGCCCGGTACCGCCCGCGGCTCGACGGCGCCCGCATCGTGGGCGGCGTGTCGACCACGCTGGCCAAGCAGGACTGGCTGTGCTGCGTGGTGACTAGCGCGGGGCGGTGCGTGGCGCTGCGGTGGGGCGCGAGCGAGGAGGCGCGAGTGAGTGCAGCGAGCGGGTCGGGATCGACGGGATCCACTGGGTCGACTGGACCAGGATCGCCTGGACCGGCTTCCCCTGGATCAGGACCGGCTTCCCCTGGATCGGGACCGGCTTCCCCGGGATCGACTGGACCAAATGAGCCCAATGCCTCGAGGTTCTCGCCTCCCACCCCCGCAACGCCCGCGGCCCCGCCAAACATCCCCGGTTCGCCACTGAGCCCCCTGAATGCGTCCTCCCCCACGCCCTCGGCGGCCCCGCCGTCCCACGAGGCCGTTCTCCACATCCCCGGCCACGTCGTGGCCGTGGACTACAACCTGCGCATGCGCAAGCTGGCAGTGGCCACCGATGTCGGCGGCATCTTCGTGGTGGCCGACGGCCAGGCCGCCGAGCCCCTGGAGCTGCCCTCCGACACCAAGCGGCGCCCGCTCACCGTGCAGTGGACGCCGGCCGGCACCGCGGTGGCCGTGGGCTTTGCCGACGGCTGGCAGCTGCTGTCGATGCTGGGGCTGCCCCTGTACGACTGCAGCCACGCCGGCGCCGGCGTGGCCCAGATCGACTGGATGGTCGGCGCCGAGGCGGCGCTGCTGCGCGGCACCGACGGCAAGCTGCGCCTGCAGAACATGCTGCGGTGGAACGGGCTCGTCCACACGGGGCGCAACCGCCCGGTGCTCCACGGCAACGGCCGGCTCATGCTGTACCACGACGTCAGCTCCCGGGGCCTGGCCTCGGCCGACGCCCCGTCGGGGCCGTCCTGGCTCACCATCCCGCTGCCCACCTGGTACATGGCCCAGAACTGGCCCATCGCCCACATCAGCAGCAGCCCGGACGGCCGGTTCGTGGCGGTGGCCGGCACGGTGGGCATCATGATGTTCAACGTGGCCTCGCGCCAGTGGAAGGAGGTGGGCCACCACGACGCCATGGTGCGCGGCGGGCTCTGCTGGCACGGCCGCCGCCTCGTCGCCGCCACCGTCAGCCCCGACTCCGGCACCGTGGTGCTGCAGATGTTCTCGCCGCTGCCCGGGCCCTCGGCCGCCAGGGCCTCCTCCACCAACCTGCTCCGAAGCCTGTGGTCCCACGCCCGGCCGGCCCCGTCCATCGACGCCGTGCACGACCCCGCCCCCAAGGCCCGCGCCGGCCGCGATCCGGCGGGCGAGCTGTCGCCGCTGCCCAAGGGTCAGGTTTCCAACGACCAGGGGGAGGGTGCCTACCGTTTTGGGAAGGAGAGTGGAAAGTTAGGGAATGACCCCGACGTCGCGCTCATCGGCAGCCCCGACGCCGGCGATGGCCTTGGGGGCGGTGCCGATGCCGGTCATAGCACCACCGATGCCGGTCATAGCACCACCGATGCCGATCATAGCACCCCCCATGCCGGTAGTAGCACCCCCCATGCCGCTAATAGTACCCCCGGTAGTAGCACCACCCACCCCGCCGATACCGACACCTCTAGGCTGTCCCAGCACTACCCTCGCAGAACATCGCTGCCCGACCCGGGCAGCCCCGCCTCCACGGCGTCGCCGTCCAGCCCGGGCACGGCGTTCCCCAGCTCCGTCAGCATCGCCAATCTCGGCGCCTCCACGGGCGAGCAGCAGGTCGTGGCCAGCGACGGGCTGGGCAAGGGGCCGGCCGCCGCCGTCAGCCTGATGGCCGTGGGGCCCAACGGCCTGCTGGGCGTGCTTATCGGCACCGAGAACCACCGGCTGCTCATCTACGACCTCAGCGGCCTGGAGTTCGACCTGGTCCACGAGCTGCCGCTGGCCTCGGTGCTGGCGGGCCTGGTGCCCGCCCCCGCCATCCGCGCCTTCTCGGTGCTGGCCGAGGCCCAGGTGCTGGTGCTGGCCGGCACGTCGCTGGTGCTGGTGTCCAGCGTGGACCGCCACGCCCGCCAGTACCAGCGGCAGATCGTGGCCGCGCCCATCGAGTCCTACGAGTACCTGGCCGCCGAACGGCAGCTGTGGGTCTTCGACGGCCAGGACGCCGTGGTCACGAACTGGGCCCCGGGCGACGCCCACGACGACAAGTATCTGGCCACCATCTCGCTCGACGCCTACCCGGTGCACTTCAGCGCCTCGCGCGGCGTCATCTCGCTGGTGGAGTGTGAGCCCGTGGCCAGCTTCGACGGCTCGTTCGCCGTGGCCAGGCCCACCACCACCCACGAGGTCTACATCCAGTACATCCTGGAGTCGGCGCTGATCCCGGCCTACGCCACCGCGCTGGCGGTGGCCCGCAAGTACAGCAAGGCCCCGTACTTCGCCGGCGTGCTGGAGTCCCTGCTGTACCGCGTGGTCACCAGCGACGAGGACCCGGAGCACTCGGCCGCCAGCATCCGCTCGGCCCTGCGGTTGGTGCGCGAGTTCCCCGACCAGAACTTCGACGCCGTCGTGGCCGGCTGCGCCCGCAAGGTGGAGATGAAGTACTGGGCCCGCCTGTTCGACGCGGTGGGGCAGAGCCCGGCCCAGCTGTTCGACGCCTGCCTGGCCCGCGCCGACCTGGTCACCGCCAACGAGTACCTCATCGTCGTGCAGACCACCACCAAGCAGGCCACGCCCGACACCGACGGGGGGCTCCCGGAGAAATTCGATCTCGAGGGCCGCATCCTGACTCTGTACAAGGCGGCGGCGGCGGCCCACCAGTTCTGGATCTGCAAGCAGGTGTGCGGTTTTGTGATGGCGCTGGACCCCACGGGCGCCAGTCTCAGGAAGTTTAGGGAGCTGATCAAGACATGATCGCATGCGATGGAGGTTGCAATAGAGCTGGCGACACGTAGATTGCGATACTTAGGTTGCAATTGAGGCGGCGATACGCGTGTTGCAATAGAGGCGACACGCATGTTGCAATAGAGGCGATTGCAATAGAGGCGGCGACACGTAGATTGCAACGTAGACTACGATACGTACGAAGTAATGGACATGGTTGCAACGTGATATAGTTGCAACGAGACTTGTGATGGGACATAGCATCGCAAAGAATCCCGTGGAACTGCCGGGGAATTACACAATGAAAAATCAATTGGAATAGTATCAGTTGAATGGAATACGCAATGGAATATTAGTTGAGTTGGTCGCACTAACCTCAATAGGAATGAATAAAATAGCAACGGAATACGTAAAAGCTGTAAACAGTAACTTATCCACAAACAATTGGGAACCAACGCCAACGGGTCAGCATAAGTTTCGTTCAATAAGTTATGTGCATGTCCCGCTAAGTTTGAGTGTTTGAATCGTCCTCTCATCCACGACGTACCCAAGCTCTCAACTCATTGTTAAATCATGCCTACCTACGGGCTAGCCTCACAACAAGTGGTCACTGGACTTGTATCGCACCCCACTGGTTTCCATGATTTCAACACACCCAATCGGTGTTTTTAACACCGATGGCTACCACATTATAATTCACCCAACCGGTGGTACTAAACTAAAATAACTACATCCTCCACACTGGTGGTTGATTATACGCACTACACTGGTGGTCCTTGTAGTCCATCATACCGGTGGTACTAGACTAGACTACTATACACATCACACTGGTGTTGACTTCCACATAAACCGCCATATAATAGCACAACCCTCACAAACAATAAATCATCAATTATCCATATATCTAAGTGTATATGTTTTCTATCCCAATTAAGCCTCGTTCTTGATGAACTTGCGGACAAAGTTGTCCGGCTTCTTCTCCACCTTGGTCTCCAGATAGTCCTCGAAATATTTCAGAATGTGGCCCTCCTGCTTCCAGAAGTTCACGGTCTCCTGGAACTCGTTGTGGCCTTGGGCGAGCAGCACGTTGCGCACGCGCATGTCCTCGATGAAACGGTTGCGCTCGAACTGCTCCCGGAGCTTGGTGCGCACGATGCCCACCGGCACGTCCATCTCGTACATCTCAACGAAGTTCGGCGCGCGGCGAATGAACACACGGTACAGAGACAGGACGCGGCTCTTGAGCTCGGCCGGGCTCTTGCTGAACCGCAGCACTTCGGCAAACGCTGTCGGGGTCGTAGGCATGTTGATTCGGGGGGATAATAATGGCCGGTTTGATTTGTTAGTTGGCGTTGGCCCTGACCCTAGGGACGTGCGGTGCCATTGTCCATCCCCAGTGTTACAGCCATTCCCCCAGCCATTCACGCAGCCTTTTGATTCCCCAGCTTTTCACACAGTTCTTAGTTCAGCATTATCCTCCCATTCTTGTGATCATGTTCACACACACACCTATAGATATCATCACAGCCTAATTAGCACCCCTTCACACAGCTATTTATTTAGACATAACTTTTCATGGATAGATTCTCGGGGCCGTTAGTTCGCCTGACCACATCAGACGCAAACCTATTAGTTATTATAGCCATGAGCACACCCATTTACCAGCTTATTCACACATATTACTTATCACACACTGCCATGGAACGCTGCCATAAAACACTGCCATAAAACACTGCCTTTAGCCCTACGGACACACACAGCTATATTCCACACACAGCCATAGCCCACACACAGCCATAGCCCACACACAGCCATAGCCCACACACAGCCGTATCCCACACATAGCCATATCCCACACATAGCCATATCCCACACACAGCCATATCCCCCACAGCCATATCCCCCACAGCCATATCCCACACAGCCGTATCCCACACAGCCGAATCCCACACAGCCATAAGCCCATATCAACCAGCCATTAGCACACCCCTCCCTCCGCGCTTTCGTCGTCCCACAGCTATCACTGCAACATCCCTCCTCCCCTCAGTCCCTACCTCAGTAGCCCCTGCTTTTTCCCTACCTCATCATCAGTCCCTGCTTAGCCCTGCCTGCCTGGCCGCCCTTTGTCGCCCTCGCCCTGTCGTGGTGTCTCACTCACCCATCTTCCCTGCCGCCCCTCTCCCGATGCTGCTTCCCTACGCTGCCTCCCTATGCGGCCTCCCTATGCGGCCTCTCTATGCTGCCTCACCCCACCACTGTTAATCCCATCCTTCCGCCATAGTCCACCCATATGACCTCGCGCATTCTCCCGCCTTCATCCCACCATGTGAATCCGCATTCTCCCGACACATAGCATACTCCGACACATAGCACCCTCCGACACACAGCATTTTCCCGACACATGGCATTCGCCCGCCACAAAATATGAATCCGTGTTTATCCCATTCCATATACTAGGATACCCTGGCCACGGCGGTGCACCCGGGCGCCCGAACCACCGCCGGGCCAAAGGCGGAGGGGCGCATCACGTGGCGGCGGGTTCACAAGGCTTTTCCGAGAATAGGTTTTCCGGAACCGCCTTTTTTTTCATTGACCCAGGCAGAATGAGCACGCAGGCCGAGAGAAACATTGAGATCTGGAAGGTCAAAAAACTGGTGAAGAACCTGCAGGAGGCGCGGGGCAACGGCACCTCCATGATCTCGCTGATCATGCCGCCCAAGTCGCAGATCCCCCAATACACCAAGATGCTGACCGATGAGTACGGCACGGCCTCCAACATCAAGTCGCGGGTGAACCGGCTCAGCGTGCTGAGCGCCATCACCTCGACCCAGCAGCGGCTCAAGCAGTACACCCGGTGTCCCACCAACGGCCTGGTCATCTTCTGTGGCGAAGCGCTGAACAACGAGGGCAAGGCCCGCAAGCTGACCATCGACTTCGAGCCGTTCAAGCCGATCAACACGTCTTTGTACCTGTGCGACTCCAAGTTCCACGTGGAGGCGCTGAGCGAGCTGCTGGAGTCCGACGACCGGTTCGGGTTCATTGTCATGGACGGTAACGGGGCGCTGTTCGGCACGCTGAGTGGCAACACCCGGGAGGTGCTGCACAAGTTCACGGTGGACCTGCCCAAGAAGCACGGCCGTGGTGGTCAGTCGGCGCTGCGTTTCGCGCGTCTGCGCGACGAGAAGCGCCACAACTACGTGCGCAAGGTGGCGGAGGTCGCCGTGCAAAACTTCATCACAAACGACAAGGTCAACGTGACCGGGCTGGTGCTGGCCGGCAGCGCCGACTTCAAGAACGAGCTCAGCCACTCCGACCTGTTCGACCAGCGCCTGCAGGCCAAGATCGTGCAGATCGTCGACGTCAGCTACGGCGGCGAGAACGGCTTCAACCAGGCGATCGAGCTGAGTGCCGAGAGCCTGAGCAACGTCAAGTTTGTGCAGGAGAAGAAGCTGCTGGCCAAGTACTTCGAGGAGATCGCCAAGGACCAGGGCCTGTTCTGCTACGGCTACGAGGACACCCTCAAGGCTCTGGACGCCAGCGCCGTGGAGACGCTGCTGGTGTGGGAGAACCTGGAGCTGATGCGCTACACGCTGCGGGACTCGGAAAATAATGAGAGCATTGCCTACGCCATGCCGGACGCGCCCAAGGAGGACTACCTCATCGGCAAGGACGGCCAGGAGCTGGAGCTGATCGACGAGAAGCCGTTTGTGGAGTGGCTGGCCGAGAACTATCTAGAGTACGGTGCTCGGCTGGAGTTCGTGACCGACAAGTCGGCCGAGGGCGCCCAGTTCGTGCAGGGCTTCGGTGGCGTGGGCGGCCTGCTGCGCTACAAGCTCAACTTCGAGCAGCTGGTTGATGAAAGTGATGACGAATTCTATAGTGATTAAACAAGTCTTTCTAATGATATAATTACCCTAAAACTTCCCGATTGGTGATGGTGGGCCGGATGTGGCTAGGATAGCCAGCCGGATGTGGCTAGGATCGCGAGCCGGATGCGGCTATGATGGCTAGGGGAGTACCCAATGAGGGTACCGTGAGTGGGAGCATACTGTAGAGAGGAAATATCATGTGCAGTGATAGCTATGAGAGTAAATACAGTGGGCGAGTGGGAGGCAGATATGAGGAACTGCAGGAATAAAGTCTACTGTGTGAGTGTCAAAAGTCTATGAAAGCAAAACACGGTATATTATAGATAGTGATGATACGGAAGAATGGTGCAGAGTCTTGTTAGTTTTTAACAATTTAAAAGCTATGACAGTGATATGGACAGTAATAATACTAGCTATGGGAGTGATTTCGATACTGGAAGTGTTTACGGGCGAGGTCTTACTGCGTGAGAATGCTACTACGTGAGACTGCGTGAAAAGTATCACTGTACGACGGACAATGATGACCCTAACTATCGCAGATATATCACTTTGTGCTCGAAGACTGTGGGGGTGCTATGCCATATGAAAGTACCTATTTGTTACTGTGAAATTTGCACATTGTGTACGAGTCCAACAGTGATGGGAGTATATATCGGTGATAATAACTATTATGGTGCTATGGCGACAAGAGCTACGAGGGGAGGGTGTATTGCGCTAATAGCATGGTGTAGGTGGTAATATTATGGTTAATCTAGCGCGCTCACAAGGGGAGCTTTGTCCCTCGGCATAACCGACTTTCGTAAGATATGATTGTACCACATCTAGGACCTTTTGACTCGTCTCAAGTGATGATCGTAGCAATTATAGTGCCCGCGAGCCGAGTGTCTATGTACATCGTGGTCGCCATAAACACCTAAACAGGAGTTTCCCAGGGTGTGTTTTCTCGCGACTCATGCATCGGTTACGCCGCTGAGTGACACGCTCTTGCCCTTCCGTTTTCGTCGCAGCGAGGCCTGCTTGGGCTTGGCGCCGCCCGCCTTCTTGGGCCCGGGGTCGGAGCCCGCCTTTGGCCCGGGCGCCTTTTTGCCCGGCACCTTCTTCTGTTTCTTGTTGGGCGCCAGCTCGTCTAGCGCCGAGCGCAGGGGCTTGCCCAGCACCGGCGAGTGTTTTTGGGTGAGCATGGCGTGGGCCAGGTTCTCGGAGCCCGCGGTGAGGTAGCGGCGGTTGGTGCCGAGCTTGCGGGCAAGCATGTCGGCGAGCTCGGCCCGCATGTGGCGCAGGGCGCTGGTGTCGGCGTCGGCGTGCCGGGCCGACTTGCGGCCGTCGAGGCTGGCAAAGTCGTCGTCGATCTCGACGCCGAGCTCCTCGGCGGCCTCGCTGAGCCAGGTCTCGCTCTTACCCTTTTTGGTGGCCAGGGTCTGGGTGTCGGCGATGCGCTTGGCCAGCCGCACCCGGTCGCGGACCTTTTCCAGCAAGTCGTAGTCCACGGTGATGTGCTGGGGCCGCGTGCCGATGAGGCGCAGCAGATTGGGCAGCGGGCCCGACGCCTCCTGGGGCGAGCACAGGGCCACCGACACCCCCATGTTGCCGGCGCGCGCGGTGCGCCCCGACCGGTGCACGTACATGTCGGCGGAGCGCGGCAGGTGGTAGTGCAGGACGTGGTCGACGTGGGGCACGTCCAGCCCGCGGGCAGCCACGTCGGTGGCCACCAGCACCGCCGGCGACGCCGCGGCAAACCGCTCGATCGCCCGCAGCCGCTGCTTCTGCACCATGTCGCTGTGCACGCCCACCGCCGGCAGGCCCAGCTCCTTGAGCAGCGGCACGATCCGCTTCACGGCGTCGATCGAGTTCACAAACACAATCGACTTGCCCGGGTACAGCAGCAGAAAGTAGTACGCATACAGGTCCTTGTCCATGGTCGGACACTCGATCAGGGCCTGGCGCACCGACTCGGCGACCTGGCCCTCCGGATCGGCGTCCACGAGCCGGGCCGTCTTGCTGAGGCCCAGCTTGGCCTGCATGATGTCGCGGATGTCCTCGCGCTTGCGCTTGCGGCCCGAGCTCAGGCTGCCCCACAGCGCCGTGTCGAAGGTCGCGCTGTACACCAGGACCTGGCGGCGGGCCGACACGCCGATGATCTTGAGCGCCGCCTCCAGCTCGGCAAAGCTGCCGGACTGCACCAGCCGGTCCGCCTCGTCCAGCACCAGCGCGGGGATCTGCTGCCACGCCTGCTGCTGCCGCGCCGGCATCTGCTCCAGCACCTCCAGCAGCCGCCCGGGCGTGGCCACCACCACGGCCGGCGCCTGTCCCAGCTGCCGCAGCTGCTTCTGGATGGCCAGGCCGCCGGTAAGCGCCACGATCTTGCTCCTGGTCTGTGCCGGCACGATCGCCTGCAGGTGGTCGCGGATCTGGTGGGCCAGCTCCCGGGTGGGACTGACGATCAGACCCTCCGGGCGGCGGGGCACCACGGTTTTGTTTACCCGTTGGTTGGGTGTTACCGAATCGGGACGGCTACTCGTTGGCCTCTTGTGGGCATGGTGTCCACTGTCCTCATTTTCGCCGTCCTCATTTTCGACGTGCTCGTTTTCGACGTCCTCATTTTCGCCGTCCTCATTTTCGCCGTCCTCATTTTCGCCGTCCTCATTTTCGACGTGCTCGTTTTCGCCGTCCTCATTTTCGCCGTCCTCATTTTCGCTGTCCTCATTTTCGCCGTCCTCATTTTCGCTGTCCTCATGATTCTCACTAGACTCGTCAGTGTCATCGTTCTTCTCTGCCTCTGTGTTTACGCCCGCTTTGTCGTTGTTTACACTCGAGCTGTATACCCTCGAGTTGTTTACACCAGATTCACCGTCCGGGGCGTCCGCCGCGCCTGCGCCGTCGCACGCCTGGAAGTACCGGTGGAGCAGCGGGATCGAGTACGCCAGCGTTTTGCCGGACCCCGTGGCCGCCTTGCCAATGACGTCGTGCCCGGCCAGGATCAGGGGGATGCTCTGGGCCTGGATCTCGGTGGGCGTCAGAAACTCCTTGTTGCGCAGCCCCGTGTAGAGGCGCCAGTCCAGCCCGGCCGGCCAGCTGCCGAGACTGTACACGGGCTCGGCTTCGGCACTGGCCAGGGCCGAGAAGGCGTTGTCATCGTCCTCCGACGCGCCTTCGGCGGGTTCCGGTTTGCCTGGCTTGCCCTTTCCAGCGGTTTTGGCCGCCTTCGGCTTCTTGGCCGCCTTTTTCGAAGGCTTTGTGGCCTTGTGGGCCTTGTCGGCTTTAGGCACCAGCTTCACGGTGCCGGCATCCCTGACCACGTCCACATCGTCGATCTCTTCCAGGCCGTAGAAAGTGCCGTCGTCAAAGCCGTCGATGTCTTCGAAATCATCGTCCACCCGCCGCCAATTGAGGTCGTTGAAGTTGACACTCATGGTAGGAAAAAATTATCGGAGAACCAGGGCAGATGTGGATTTGATTGTGCATGACATGCACAGGGTAGCGGTGGCCACAACCCAGGGTGCGCCGGCTGGACCGCAGAGACACTGCCTACAAAGGGTAATTATGAGGGAAGGGGAATCGAAATGTGGACAGGATCTGGATTAGGATGAGATCTAAGTAGGATTCGAATTGTGATCCACATCGCAATAGGCTCTGGATCAGCGAGTTCTGGATCAGAATGGGTTTTATGGGAGTGGCCCTAACCAGGACTGGGTACTAAATTGGTGTAGATACCAATAAGTGTGCGCACTATGAAAGTGGGCTCCATGAAAGTGGGTTTCACGGAAGTGGGCTCTATGGAAGTTGGGTGAAGTGGGTCTACATAGAATTGGTTCTTAATGGGATTGGGCTTTACGGAAGCGGGCTCTCTGGAAGTGGGCTATACATAGAAATGGCACTTGATTGGATTGGGCGTAATTGGGCGTTAAATAAAAGCGGGCTCTGAGGAAGCGAGCACTTCGCAGAATTGGCTCTTAACGACGTTGGGCTCTATGGAAGTGGGCTCTATGGAAACGGGCTCCACGGAGGCGGGCTCCAGAGGAGTGGGCTCTACGTAGAATTGGCTTTTGATGGGAGTCTTTGGAAGTGGGCTCTGCATAAACTGGGCTCTGCAGGGGTGTGCGCTTTAAATAAGAGTGGGCTTAAGGTGGGGCTTGGCATTAGACTGCA
Organism: Starmerella floris; assembly: GCA_030555655.1. Lineage (NCBI taxonomy): Eukaryota > Fungi > Ascomycota > Dipodascomycetes > Dipodascales > Trichomonascaceae > Starmerella > Starmerella floris. Next base: position 11,535 of record JANIWM010000082.1, read on the forward strand.
AAGGGTGCTACATTTTTGTAGGCTCTAGCTCTGTATAGAATTTCATATAAGGCGCTCGTCTCCTGAGAAGGTCATCTGGTCTTGCGATCGAAACGCGTGAAATAGGACTTCGCTGTATCCCGCTAGCCGGGGTCTGGGATTGGGACTTGAATGCCGCTGCGAAATTGCGAGCTAGATCTCTGCTCTCCCGGGCTATTGTCCTAGCAGCACCTATGGTGCGCGTGCCGCGGTTGAAACGAGTGCGTCTAGGGCATTGTCCATTGCCGATTCCAGCTTTTTTAATTGTTAGTAAATAAGTTGTGGACAGTGCAGACCACCAGTACATCTAAGGGATTCTCAATTAGTTCATATTATCGCGCGCCAGCCCAGCCTCACCAATGAATACCATTAGCTGTAGACGTATAAGTTGCTGCATTGCCTCGTCAGCTAGTTGCCAGTTTTGGAATTGCCAATGTAAGTGTGTACCAGGTAAAAAAAAAACTACGTGAAATTACTTACCTTTTACCCACAATCGGTGTAAAAACATATCGTTATTTATCCCACCTCATCGGGCACAAAACACTGCTTGCACTTGAGCTTTTTGGTCCACGGCTAACGCCATCTGAATTCTGAGTATGGGTACAATGTGTCGCTTGAACAGAGCTAGTCCATCACCACCGTCGCTTGAGCAGAGCTAGTCCATCACCACCGTCGCTTGAGCAGAGCTGGCCCATCACCACCGTCGCTTGAGCAGAGCTGGCCCATCACTACCGTACGTTGATGTATCAGCAGTTGTTGTGGCATGCATCGCGTTCCTTGCTGATCCTATCACTGCGTACCGCCATTACTAGGTGCCATCTCGAAATCTCCTTCTCAGGCTGAGGCAGCATGAGCTCCCTGCTGGTGTGTAGATAATACCTCATATATGTAGCTAGCCTATGTGGATGTCTTCCGTCAATGCTTGCTCACTTGAGCAGCTGGTCCATGACCTGGGCCTTCTCCTGCTCGTTGCTCACCTTTTTCAATCCAAGCTCCCTGAAAGCAGCCACCACCTTGTCGTTGGGGAAACCCATCTGCACAAACGCATCGAGCGAGGCGGGGTCCACGCCATCGGATAGAGCCCGGGCGTACTCCAGGGTCCATTGGGCGGCGATCTGGCGGAATTGTTCGGGTTGGTCCCGGTAGACCTTGGCCACCTCGGCGTCCTGGGGATCGGAGGCGTTGGGCGAGTCCAGCAGCTGCTGTAGCGAGATCAGAATGCTCAGCAAGCTATACACGGGGGTCCACTTGTCCTTGAGGATGTCCAGGCAGATGGCGCCGGTCTGGGAGCTGACGTTGGGGTGGAAGACCTTGGTAGCAAACCGAGCCCGGGGCGGCTTGAGCGGGTACTCGGGGGGCACGTCGAACTCGATGGTGAAGGTTCCGCCCTCATAGGGACTCTTCACGGGCCCCGGGAACGTGGCCAGGATTTTCGACAGGTTGGACTCATCGGGCTCGGCCGTGAAGTTCCAATCGTGGTCCGCCTTAATTGCCTGCAGGTCTCTCAGCAACCGTTTGGACATTGTTCTGGTATCCACGTCACGATGATATTCAACAGAAGCCGCCGCCCACACCTCCCACCGAGTTATCCGACCGTTGCTACACAATAAGGTCTATGCACCCGCCGCCATGGCAATGGGTCACACCACGCCCAGCTGTCACTCTCTCACCCGCAGGGATCTCCCGAGATCCTCGCCCCCAATGCGGCCGGCCGTGGCCGCCGGTTCGTGACGCGGGAGCTGCGGTGACAACCTCCGCCATCGACTGCCCGCCACGATGTGCTACAGCATCATCCCACCTGCCTGGCCCAGCTCCGTTGCCTCGCTCACCCGAACCCAGATCCTGCACTGCTACAACAGTCCCTGCGCAACTACACCAAGACCCTGCACCGCTTGGGCTCCTGCACAGTCACAAGTCCCGCCCCTGCTTAGTAGTGCCGAGTATTAATTGTCCCACGGAATCCCTCGCCGCCCAGTGACGAATCCCAAAATGGCAAAAATAATCAAGTCCCCATCGGAGTGGCGCGCGGTGCTCAGCCCGGCTCAATTCGCGGTGCTGCGCGAAAAATCCACGGAGCGGCCGTTCACGGGCCAGTATGACAAGTTCGATAAGCCCGGCACCTACAATTGCGCCGGATGTGGCAACCCTCTCTACACCTCGACGTCGAAATTCGATTCTGGGTGTGGCTGGCCGGCTTTCTACGCCGCGATTCCTGGTGCCATCAATCTGCACCGGGACTCGTCGCTGGGAATGACTCGAACCGAAATGACGTGTGCCAAATGTGATGGCCACCTGGGTCATGTCTTCTATAACGAGGGCTTCAAGAACCCTACCAATGAGCGGCACTGTGTGAACTCCATTAGCTTGAAGTTCAGCGACAATTGATGGCATTTGGAACACGGTTCGAGCTCGTGCGCTGCCATGGTGCATCTGCGAAGCCATGCGTGCCCGGGACGAGCGCTTCGCAATGGGTTGGCAAGCCATGCATTCAGTGAAGCCATGCGTTCAGTGAAGCCATGCGTTCAGTGAAGCCATGCGTTCAACAAAGCCATGAGTCCAGCTAAGCCATGCGTTCGACAGAGCCATGCGTTCGACGAAGCTAGGGATCCGACAAAGCTAGGGATCCGACAAAGACATGCGTTCGACAAAGCCGTGAGTTTAAAGCCAGGAGTTTTACCAAGCCATGCGTTCAACAAAGCCATGAGTCCAGCTAAGCCATGCGTTCGACAGAGCCATGCGTTCGACGAAGCTAGGGATCCGACAAAGCTAGGGATCCGACAAAGACATGCGTTCGACAAAGCCGTGAGTTTAAAGCCAGGAGTTTTACCAAGCCATGCGTTCAACAAAGCCATGAGTCCAGCTAAGCCATGCGTTCGACAGAGCCATGCGTTCGACAAAGCTAGGGATCCGACAAAGACATGCGTTCGACAAAGCCATGAGTTGAACCAAACCGTGCGTTCAACCAAGCCGTGCGTTCAACCAGGCCGCTCAACCAAGCCGTGCGTTCAACCAAGCCGTTCAGCCAAGCCGTGCATTCGGTCCATTCGTGCGTTCAACCAGGCCGTGCATTCAGTCCAGCCGTGCGTGCATAAAGTCATGCGTTTATAAACTATGTGTTTAGAAGCCATATGTTTGGAAGCCATGGCTGCAAGCCGTGCATACGCAGGCTTTTAGCAAGCAATGCGTCAACGAAACGGTGCGTTTGCAAGGCATGCATTGATAACGCCATTGTGAGTCTACAACACACGGTGCTGTATGTATCTTCGGTGCCGGATGTACCCTTGGCGCCGTCTGGGCACCAAGCTTTTGCGCCCACCACGCAAATGGACGCTCATCCGAGCCATTGAGCCCACTACGCATATTGGACCCATCTCGGCTTTGTGCCCACCAAGCCATTGTGTCCACCAAACCATTGGGACCACCAACCCACCCCCACACACCTTCACGCCCACACACTTCTTTTATTATGTAGAACACTGCCTATAGACGTATCATGTGATCTACAACCTTATCGATTCTGCCCACCACCACCTCTGGCACCACCGGCACCACCGCCCTAATCTAAAGACGGCAATGGCCATTCTTCAATCTATGTTTTGGGGCTCTCCCCTAAGCCTGGGAGCCCCCTCTCCGGAGAACAAGCCTACTACATACATGAACCCGGTGGGAAATTACCCAGGACCCAACCAGGTTGAATGCTACAAGCTCAGAAAGTCATCCAGGAGATCGAGAGGTCCCTTGAGGAGTCGGGCTTTGTGACCTTTGCCCTCATTACCAATGATGGCGTGGTTCTAGAGAGCAGGGAGAAGGAGACCCGCCCGTCCACGCTGTATCCGCCCCACGGCGATGAGAAGGACAATTACTCCGTGACATCCAAAATGCAGACAAAAATATTCGCCGTGTTCGCCGCCGAGCTGTGGCAGCACAACCCTGGCACGCAATGGGCCGGGGCAGAGACCCACGACCGCCGGCTGGTCGTGCACGGTCTGAGCAACCCCGAGCTGATGTTGCTGGCTGTCAGTGACAGCGCGGTGTCGTGGAATTCCATCCGTGCTCACGCCCAAAAGGTGGCGGCAGAGATCTCAAAAGATATATGATGCAAAAGAGACTGCTTGGCGCAGTCCGTTATATATTATTGTATTTTAGATTGTTTTCTGTATTAATCATTAGCCAAACCATCAGGATAAATATCATTAAAAGCAAAAAATCATCAAGAATAATCATCCAAATACCGACGACAATTCTTGGAGTTTGTCGAGCCCGATATTCGAAAATCATTGGGACAAGCGTCAAGAACAAGTCGAGAGGATTATCGAAAATTGGAAACAACCATCGAGAACAAGTCGAGAGGATTATCGAAAATTGGAAACAACCATCGAGAACAATTCGAGAACAATTCTTGAGAATTGAGACCAATCACCGAGAACAAGTCGAGAACAATTAGCGAAGATTGTGGACAATAACCGAGAACAATTCGAGAACGGTTAGGGAACAATCATCGAGAACAATTCGAGAACAATTCTTGAGGAATTGAGAACAATCACCAAGAACAAGTCGAGAACAATTAGCGAAGATTGTGGACAATAACCGAGAACAATTCGAGAACGGTTAGGGAACAATCATCGAGAACAATTCGAGAACAATTCTTGAGGAATTGAGAACAATCACCAAGAACAAGTCGAGAACAATTAGCGAAGATTGTGGACAATAACCGAGAACAATTCGAGAACGGTTGGGGAACAATCATCGAGAACAATTCGAGAACAATCATCGAGAACAATTCGAGAACAATTCTTGAGGAATTGAGAACAACCATCGAGAACAATCATCGAGAACAATTCGAGAACAATCATCGAGAACAATCATCGTGAACAATTCGAGAACAATTCGAGAACAATCATCGAGAATAATTCTTCAGAATTGAGACCAATCACCGAGAACAAGTCGAGAACAGCTATCGAGAATGGAGCACAGCCATCGAGAATTGAGAACAGCCATCGAGATGTGAGAACAGCCATCGAGAATTGAGAACAGCCATCGAGAATTGAGAACAGCCATCGAGAATTGAGAACAGCCATCGAGAACAATTCGTAAACAATTCTCGAAAATTGAGGATAATCACCGAGAACAACCCGAGAATAACTATCAACAATTGAGCATAATCGAGAATAATTCAAGAGCAATTATCAAGAACAAAGCCTCAACACAAATGGATATCGAGGATAAACGATGCCGTGAGACAGAGTGGTGCAAGGAGAATGAAATCAGGGTGCAAGTAGGTGCGTGCAATTACAGTGAGATCAAGGTTTTAACAAGATATGATCAATTGAGATCAGGGAGCCATCGGTAGGATCATGGCACTATCAGGGTGTTGAGCAAGGCGCTGCTAAGGCTCTGTCAGGGCGCCTTCAGGGCGCAAGGCTCAATCGAGCCATGAAGCCGATCAAATCGCATCCAGTGCGAACGATCGACATTGAAGGTGAAGATAGAACATATGATACGCGGCCCATCAAGGGAAAACTTATAGTACAACTCATAGGGATATCGCCAAGTAGTCAGGATAGAGATTTTTATAGCGCGTGAGCCAGATTGATCAGCCACATGAAGAAGAGACGGATAATCGGCAGTGTGGATACCAGGACGTAAAAAGTCATCATCACAAACCCCCGCTCTTCACGATTGCGGTATTTCTCAAGGAAGACCAGACAAAATGAAGATAAATAAAGGCATACATGACCAGGGTAAACTCGCGAATCCGCCAAGATTACCCGATTCGGATAATCGCAAAGCCCTCGCACCAAAACATAATCACAAAAAGAAACGCCCCAAAGCAAAAGTTTCGGAACAATCCAGGCACGCGAACCGGGAATAAGGTTCAGGCACATAATCAAGGGCGCATATGCAGGGCACCCGTCGCCAATGTCTCCCTAGGAAATACTGCACACGGTCCACACAAAAACCCGCTGGCCTGCTGCAAGCCCTCGCCCTCCGCATCACCAGATCGGGGTGTGCTTTGGCCGCTCCGCCTGCTCGAAGTCGTCGGCAAACGGATCGAACTCTTCGGGAGGGGACTTGGTGGTCACCGGGGTTCGCACCGAGTCCGGGGTATGCTCGTCACCGGAAGAGCCGCTGCTGATGGACAGGCGGCGCGGAGACGGCGGCGGGCGCACGGGCTGCACGTCCAGCGCTTTCAGGTCTAAGGGCTCGTGGTCGCTGCGGTCCTGCAGAGCTTCGCCGCTGACGACGGCGTCGTGAGCCTGCAGCGCGGCCACCAGCTCCTCGTTGGCGGCCAGGAGCTGGCCGATGTAGGCTTGGACGTCCGGGCTGGGGTCATGCACGAGCTTGACCACGCGGTGGCGGAGCTGCTTGCCCTGGCGGTAGTAGCTGGCGGTCTCTCGCGAGCCGTGGGGCGTGGCGATCAGCGCGTTGGTTAGCCGGGTCGCCACGTTGTGGGCGGAGGCAATGGTGGTTTCCAGGCTGGCTCCGCGCAGGTTGACGGGGCTGGGGGACCGCGAGCGGGGCGCGGGCGAGCGCGCAGTCGGCGAGCGCGACGAGCGCGGCGCCGGAGAACGCGGCGAGCGTGGCGCCGGGGACCGTGGCGAGCGCGGCGAGCGCAGCCCTTGCGGCTCGTCGAAGTCACTGGACTCGCCGCGGTGGTGGCTGAGCGGGCGGTGCCGCGGCGGCGTCATCTTGCCATCCTCACCAAACACCTCATCATCCAGATCATCGTCAGGGTTATGGGCCCGGTGTCGGTGGCGCCGGCTCATCTCGCTGCGGTCCACCAGGCCGGCCCGGCTGTACAGCTGCGCAATGTGCCGGTCCGGGCGCGAGGACCAGTCGTGGAGCAGCGCGCGGCACTGGCGCGTGACGCGCGCCGCCTTGGACGGGTTGGTCTTGCTGTGGGCGGTGTGCTGGGCAGCCAATTGCATCATTTGGTCGCCCAGCCCGCTCTCGGCAACCAGCGGCCCCGTTTTGATGCCGTTATCGACCAGGATTTCCACCAGCGTCAGGGACCGGCTCTGCTCGCCGGGACTGCCGTACTTGAGCTTTTTCCGCAGAAACCGGCCCGCTTCGTGACCGCCCGTGGAGGACGGTTGGGACCCACGAATCAATTCGATCAGGTTCAGCAGTTTGGACGGGTCATTGTGGGGCCCCCGGGCAATCAGAGCCTCGCAATCGGAGCTGATGGCGGTGTAAGGTTTCTTTTCCGAAAACAGACCCATCGGGGTGAATTGCTGGTGCCAGTGTTGGGTTCGCGGCCGGCGGGGCTCAGAAAGGCGGGGTGAAGGTGGTCAAGTGGGTGGGTGGGTGGAGGAGACGGAGACGGGCCGTTATATGTGGGCTGCAGCCTGCAGCGCTGTACTCCAGGATTGTGCCTATTCTGGGTTCAGCAATTCAGGGTCGGGGTAGCGGCCACCGCCATCCCACTTAAGCACAAGCTTCCTGCACGTCCCACGAGGTTATCAGTAGCGACCTCGGCCATGGAGCCGGCGATAAGATGCCAACACAGTCCTCCTTCCCCTAGGTGATCGATCGGTCCCACATTGGTTTTACTCATACAAATGGTTTTAGGAATAACCGTTCTATTCCGTTAATTATGGAACGGCTCCGTGAAACGGGTTTCCTCCACAGATGTGGATAAATGCGATTCCCCCATAAATTCGAAGATATAATTCCGCCATAAATGTACTACCGCCAACACCCCATTTCATCATCGATCTTCTTCCGCCCTGACGCCCTGCCCGCCTCTGTTTTGTTTCATTTCCTCGGTCACTCCGAATGGCGATCAATCCCGACGTGATGACGCTCCCAGTGTGGTGACGCTCCCAGCCGGGATGACGCTCACCCCATACGACCGAGCCCCCCAGGCAACGGACTTGAGCACCCCGGATAGCGACGAACACGAGGCTCGCCGATCCGGCCCAATGGTTATGGCCGAGGCAGCGTCGCTGGTTTTGCTGCGCTACTTTATTCCAGTTTTTTACCGCCACCAACCGCTTAGCCCCAGCAGATACAATCGGCTGGTGCATGACGCATGTCAGCAGACCAATGAAGCCCAGACTTGATGGACTGACATTTTTCCACCTGCGTCGAGAGTGTCTAGGGTCTTTCCTCGTGAGTTTCGCTCGCCCTGTTTTTTGTTGCTGCCAGCCTCGTTGGGAGGATAGGCCGGGGTCCTGGGTTGGGAGGCCTCGAGAGTGCGATCTCGATGTCTAGGGTGGTGCACATTCAGGCCAGGGAGGATGGGGTTTTGATTCAGGCGAGTGTTCTGAGAGGTCAGCTCGTGCATACCAGTTCAACGGGGCTGGATGCTGGGGCCTTGGCACACAGGGCACACAGTGGTCGGAGCCTTGGTAGTTGGACGCTCTGGTCGGCCGATCAGTGTCGTCAGACAAGATGAGCGATGTTGCTAATGCATGCAACGATATAGATGTATTGTACCACCATATGTGCATTATGCATGGCGTGGGTAGGAGGTGCTTCGTAGGTGCTAATTAGATCATAGAGTCAGTAGAGTTGTAAGATGTACACCGAAATGAGAACTGCCACTAAAAACGCATTTTCAGGGGAAATTCGATGTGCTCTTTAAAATATGGTCATAGGGGTGTGCATCTCAAAGTGGCGGCTGTCACCAAATTAAGACCTGTATATAGGAAGTGATAAGAGTCTACTGGCAGTACTGTTCACTATAATTAGGGCCACCAAAAACTGCATATGCATAGAGAATTGGGGCATGAACCCCTGCGAGTTCTCAGATATAGTCCAACTATAGGCTCCCTATGTGCATATATGTACACAGTGACCATGCGTGCATACGCGGTAATGATTGCATAGGTAACTGAGCCTAGAGAGAGTTTGTTCACTCTAACTCGAGGAACCTAAACTGAGAAATCACCGACCAAAAAAAATGCCCGAGGAGTGCTGCATAGGCGCGAAAGACGCCATGATGAGAATAACTAATTAATACTTAATGAGAATGTTTTGTACTCCGAGGTTAGAGTGTGGTCTGCCAGTAAATTGTGTAGATGTATCATCGGTGAGTGCTGATCTGCAGTAAGTGCATACCAAGTCTACATAATTGCTTCCTATAGGAATGGACATAATCGTGGAAACTCAAGCCTTGAATGCCGTCCACGGATGTGTCCTATCGCTGTATGGACAGCGCATCCTAATTTCTGTGAATATAGTTGGTCAAGCAGTGTACTCTGAGTTCCACAGCTTTATTGGTCATACAGCGCTCTCAGCCCACGTTTAGTAGTCATTCAATTGACCATGAGTTCCACAGCTTCAGTAAGTCATGAAATCGACCATGAATGCCACAGCTTTAGTAAGTCACGAAAGTGACCATGAGTTCCACAGCCTCGGCTCACGCGCCTAATTGGTTTTTTTTTTAAAGTAATGCACTCTTGATCCCTCATTCCTAGTCCCTCATTTTTAGTTAGTCACGCCGCGCATTCTGATTCCCACCCACAACTTCAGTTTCTTATGCGCCCAGTCTAGTCTCATGTCCATACTTATATACACGTATTGAATAACCACGCTCTACAACTATGTACACATTTGTCTCGAACCGAATTTTTTGGCTTTTTGCTAATTGGGTGCCTTGGGCACTTTAATGTCCGCAAATATTCCTGATTTGTACGCCATTCGTGGCTGTGCATACCTACGTGTCCTCCATTTGTCCCATGCCCACTAGCCAGCTGGAGTGCGGAGGCTATTAACGCACCGTACCCTGGGACATGGCCTGTCCCACGCTTGGGTAGTTGGGCAGGTGCGAACAATTATATAATAATTTTTTATTTAGGGTGGGATCTGAAAAATTTCGGGTGCCTCAGTCTCGAGCCGACAGTCAGGAACAATTGAGGGATTGTCAGCATGAGCGACAGCGAGATCGACGATCTGCAGCACTTCGAGGCGGCGCGGCAAAAAGCCCTGTACCAGAAGGCTGGGATCGACGCCAATGCGTTCCAGCCCGAAGAGCTCAGCGACGAGGAGGTGCTGGGCCTGCGCTCGGAGTCCGAGGACGAGTCTGGCCAGGAGGGCTACTACGAGCAGGACGATGAGACGGTGGCGCACAAACGGGAGCGCACGAACCGGGAGCTGGACGGCAATTGGGGCTCCACCCGAGACAACTACTTCGGAGGTGAGGACGACATCGGCGAGGATGAGGGCGCCAGCGAGGAGGAAGAGGCTGAGGCATTGCGCCTGCAGCGCCAGGAGCTCGAAGACATGGGCGCCGACGACTTTGTCGATGAGGACGATCTGGAGTCCTGGAAAACCCGGGGCGAAGTCGATGAGGATGGGACGGAGGACAGCCCCGTGCGGTCGATCGACCCGTCGGCCATGACCGGCGACGAGCGCAAGGAGTTTTTGCAAGCCAAATTCCCCGCTGTGCTGCTGCTGTCCGGCGAGCTGGCCAAATTTCCCGATTGGGAGTCCGAACTGGCTGCCGACGCCCAGGCGGGCGAAAAACCCCAAACTCTGCTTGACGCCGGGCGGGCGGCGCTGGCCACCTACAAAGGCATGATCTACTCGTTTTTCGCGCTGTTTAGCGACCGGCTGCGCGACGGCGATCTGGCCGGGCTGGCCCAACTCGAGGAACATCCGGTGAACGAGGCGCTTCTTTTGAGTCGCCAGCTGTGGCTGAACTACCGCAACGCCGGCGCTGAGAAGGCCGACGCCGGCGAAGACGAAGCCGGCGAGCAGATCGGCGATGCCCTTGGGCGGATCGCCGGCAATAGCGAGCAACCGGGCAGCGATGACGACGAGGTCAGCGAGGACCAGCTGAGCGACGACATGAGCGACATGAGCGACGCCGTGAGCGACGACCACACCAGCCCCAGCGACGGAAACGACTCGGACGCCAGCGACGAGTTTGCCCTGTCCAAGCCGGCGGCCGGATCCAAGGCCCGCAAGCAGGTGGGCGACTTCGACGAGACCGCCGACACCATTGAGGAGCAGGCCCGGGCTAAGAACAAGCAGAGCCTGCGCTTCTACACCTCGCAGATCGGCAAGAACGACCGGTCGCGCCAGGCAGCGTACTCCGGCGACGACGATCTGCCCTATCGGGAACGGGACTTTGAGCGTCGCCAGCGACTGATGGCCGAGGCCAAGAAACGCGGTGAGCAGCGGCGCGACACCTTCGACGACGAAGACGACATCAACGACTTCTCTGCCTCCGCTGCCCCGGACAACGCAGCGCTCGGGCTGTACAACGAGGCCCAGCGCCAGCGGGAGGCGGCCAAGCAGCAGAAGCATCAGCGCCACGCCGAGGCCTTGGAGGCGTCCCGAGCCGGCCGGCTGGCCGAGTACCTGGCCGAGAACCCCGACGCCGACAAGCGGGCCATCAACTACCAGATAGAGAAGAACAAGGGTCTGACCAAGAAGCGCAAGAAGGAGAACCGCAACGCCCGAGTCAAGAAGCGCGTGCGGTACGAGGCGGCCCAGAAGAAGCTCAAGGGCGTGCGCAAGGTCTACACGGGCCCGCAGGGTCCTTACCAGGGCGAGCTGTCGGGTATCCGCAAGAACTTGTCCCACAGCTCCAAGTTCAAGAGCTAATCTTCAGGCGACTGCTGGTGACCTTTCGACAAGAATCGGTGCCATGCTCAGGGGCTGGTTGGTTCTGGTGTTATTTATTATATACTGATGTGCTGAGGCACTGTAAGGTAGCTAAATCATGGAATGTTGCAAGTGAGATAGGAAGTAGGAGAGGGGAGGATGCTAACATGACACTAAGGAGAGGTGCAGATATCTTAACTTGTGAAGATGCCTAACAGAGGATGATTCTAAGGAGAGGGGCAGATATCTTAACTTGTGAAGATGCCTAACAGAGGATGATTCTAAGGAAAGGGGCAGATATCTTAACTTGTGAAGATGCCTAACAGAGGATGATTCTAAGGAAAGGGGCAGATATCTTAACTTGTGAAGATGCCTAACAGAGGATGATTCTAAGGAGAGGGGCAGATATCTTAACTTGTGAAGATGCCTAACAGAGGATGATTCTAAGGAAAGGGGCAGATATCTTAACTTGTGAAGATGCCTAACAGAGGATGATTCTAAGGAGAGGGGCAGATATCTTAACTTGTGAAGATGCCTAATAGAGGATGATTCGAAGGAGAGGGGCAGATATCTTAACTTGTGAAGATGCCTGAGAGAGGATGATTCTAAGGGGAGGGGGAAATACCAAGGTCGATGCGAGATACCATAATGGCACAGGCTTCGCAGTGGGGGGTTATTAATTATAGAAGTAGCAATCGAGTTGCAAGTTACTTGTGACGCGTATAAGATGGCGCTTCTGAAATCAACACTAGAATGTGGCAAGCTACTGCGCAACACATATGGGATAACTAAGTGCTCTAGACAACCGCAATGTCTTACATTACCAGTCAGGTTATTATTACGAGTCAGGTGGTGTTATTCCCGACTCAGTGCCACTGAAGGTGCAAAATATCACTTTCATCGCATAAAACACCTCAATTCCATGTGAAACGGCGCATAGCCGCCACATACAGTGTGGTCAACACTCTATGTAATATCTCGTTTTGCTTGAGTCTGTCTAGCCCACAGTTATTAATTCATACCCACGAAATGGGTTCAACAGCCACAGGTGAGAATGTTACCGCGGCCGCTTCCACCTCGTGCGCCACAAGAATGTGCAGAATATGCATTACACCAAACCGTAACAAGGACTGTCAGGACCATTGTGTTTGTACCGAACCCAGTATTGTTGACTTATACCCAATGGAGTAGGCCCCATGGCCCGACCAGGCCGTACTTGGTTTTGTTCCGTACCCGCTATTAGTGGGTAGCACTATAAGTAGCTATATTTAGCTGAATATGCGTCACCCCAAACCCGCCCCCCATGGTCAACCCATCCTAAATTTGCACTTGAGTTATATCAAACCCGATCCATATATGTCTAACACCTCCAACACCTCCAACACTGCTAAATACAAAGTACCGACTGATCCCACCCCCCGATTGATCTCACAAGGAGTGATCATGCCGTAATCACATGCTATGGTACCGCGGCCACCCTCTGCCATCAAATTGTCACTAGCCTGAGCACTATATAATCTTCTAAAACCTCGGCGGAACAATGTAGCGATCCCCGAGCCGCGCCGACTCATTAATTTAGATGCCGTCACCAGGACGGGCGATTTTTTGCGTGCGCTTCTTGGACACCACTTTGAAGCTGGGGTCCTGCTCGACCACCGCGTTGGGATTGAACCGGCTCATCACGTCCTTCCAGGTCTCCGAGGTGCCCATGGCCTCCTCGGCGATTTTTTTACGGGCCAGGAAGTCCGAGGCAAACTTGCGGCCGTCCATCGACCTCGAGTACTCGTAGATGCTCTCGGCAATGAACTCCTTGGCCGCCTTGGTGTTGCCCAAACTCAAAAACACATCCAGCAGCTCCATGGCGTCCACGCCCTTGACCAGGTCCTTGAACGATACCCGCACCCAGTGCACCAGCTCGTCGGCCGGCTTGGCCATGTTGGCGCGAGCGGTGATCGACATGGGCTGGGCCTGGGCCCGGGACCGGGGCTTGCTGGGCGAGGGCGCGGCCGCGGGCGCCGCCCGCGGAGCCGGCTCCAGCGCCGAGTACCGGCCGCTCCGCGGCTCGTCGCCGCTGCCGTTGGCAGAGGGTAATCATTTTGTTTTCTTTTATAAAATCTTTTTCTTTTTTATTTTTAGTTTTTTTTGCTTGTCATTTTTTTTATTAATATTTGCATCCTAATGAAGATTCGAACTTCAATTCAGGCTTTAGAAGAACCATGTCTTACCATTAAACGATTAGGATATAATAAATATTATAATGATTAATATATATTTATATTTTATATTTTTAATATCTATATTATTAGATAATGATGAGAATTGAACTCATATAAATCGATTTGCAATCAATTTTATCAACCATGAAACATTATCAAATATTACTTTTAAAGTAAAAAAAAACAATTAATTAATATATATTTATATTTTATCATATATAAAAATCATATAATATATTATTAAATACAAAATAAAAATAAATAAAATTATTTATTTATAAAATTATTTATTTTTAATGAATTTAATGTTTTAATTTTATTATTATTTTTTATATGATTTTTTTTTATTGATAAAGCATTAGTATTATATTCATATACAAAACCAAATATTAATATTAAAATAAATAATATTACTATTGTTAATCCATATGAATTAGTTAAATATAATACTAAACTATATGGTAAAATACTACTAATTTCTAAATCAAATGGTAAAAATAATATAGCAATTAAAATAAATGCTACATTATAAGATGATCTAGTTTGATTAAAACTAGATAAACCACATTCAAATGGAGAAATTTTTTGATTATATACGTTTTTAACACTAAAGTATTTATTAATACCAAATAATAAAATACTAACTATTGGAATTAATCCAGCAAAAATTAAATAACTATTATTTATATAGATCATTTTATATAATATTTAAATAATTAATTAAAATTATACCATTTTGAAAAATATCTAAATATAATAATGGGAATAATATTATTATACTTAATAAACTTATTATATATGAATATATATAATTATTATTATGTATTGTATTATTAATTAATTCAAATTTATAAATATTATTATTATTTATATTTTTATTTTCATTTGTAAATATCATTTTTATTATATATCCATAATAATATGCTGTTATAAAACTCACTATTATTAATAATATACTTGTAAATCAATATCCACTTAATAAACTACTAATTAAAATATAATATTTACCATAGAATCCTAATAAAGGAGGTAATCCCATAAATGAAGTTAAACAAATAATGAAAATAATAGCTAATGATTTATTATAACTTATAATATTTATTAAATCTATTAAATATATATTAGCTAATGGTGCTGAATATTTATTATTATTAGATCTTTTAAATAATAATCAATTATTATAATACATAATTATAAATATTACTGCCATAAATATTACAAAATGTGTTATACTATATTGTATTATATAGAATAAATATGTAAATATTGTATATTGATTATTACTTCATATTGATAATAATAAATATCCACTATTTGCTAATCCACTATATGCTAATATACGTTTAATATTAAATTGAGGTAATCCTCCTAATCCACCAAATATCATAGATAAAATAATAAATGATTGGAAGAAAATATTTAAGTAATATAATATATATATATTACTAAATAAATAATTTAATGTTAATATAAATGTTAATATACTTATTTTTGGTAATATACTTATTCATATTGTTACTACAGTTGGTATATTAGTATAAATATTAATTAATCAATTATGTAAAGGAGCTAATCCTATTTTAAAGAATAAACCTATAAATATTAATATATATCCAAATATTATATTTATTGATATATTATTAATATTTATTGTTAAATAATATGTTAAATCAATTAAATTTATTAATCCAGTTTCATTATATATTATTGTTAAACCAAATAATATTAATATTGATGCTAAACTACCTAATAAAAAATATATTAATCCATTTTTTGAACTATATATATTAACTGATTTTTCATTTTTATAATATGTTGATGTTATTAAATATAATGAATAACTTTGTAATTCTATTGCTATAAATATTATTAAACTATTTATTGAATCAATAAATAAACAAATACCAAATATATTAAATAATATTAATATAATATATTCTGATGCAATTTTATTATAATAATTACTATAATTATATAATATCATTAAATATATTATTGTTAATAATATAATTAAATTTTTTATTATTCAATTATATGATGTAATAAATAATGTATTATTATATATTAATATTCCATTATTTATTAATGTTAATGATGTACTATCATTTAAAATTATTATCATATATAACATAATTAATATACTAATATGAATTATATTTTTATACTCTTGAGTTTTATTATTATTATTTGAACTTATTAAAATTAATGATAATAATCCTATTAATAACATAATTAAATTTTTTTTTTTATTTTTTTAAGTAAAATTAAATTCAATTTTATATATTCATTATATAATATTAATTCCAATATACAATATTATTATAAATATAATATATATTTATATTATTTATATTTTATATATAATATATTATATATATGTGTGTTTTATTTATGATTGTAATACTGGTGTATTATATGTATGTAATGGAGCTGGATTTTCTGAAGCTCATTCTAAACTACTTGTTCTATTTTTATTAGAATCATATGTATTAAATATTAAATTAGACTCAGTAAAGTCTGGATCAATATTATTTACTATTGCTTTATTATTAAATTTATTTACAATACCATTTACAAATTGATCATGTAAAATATAGAAGAATAAGAATATAGATACTGTAGATATAATAGATCCAAATGATGATACTAAGTTTCATCCATAATATGCATCTGGATAATTTGGATATCTACGAGGTAATCCTTGTAATCCTAAGAAATGTTGTGGACCAAATGTTAAATTAGCACCTACAAATAAAATTCAGAATTGTATTTGTGCTAATCTTTCATTATAATATAATCCAAATATTTTAGGACTTCAGAAATAATATCCACCAAATACTCCAAATACTACTCCTAAACTTAATACATAATGGAAATGCTTTAATATTAAAATATAATTTAATTATATTTTATTTTTGTGGACTATATCTTTATTTAATTTAGATATTAAAGGTATTTTATATCAGAATGGATTTTCATATTTTAAAAAATCTATTATGAATGATTTATATATTCCATATTCAATTGAATTATTAGGAAAATAATGATATTTTCTAATATCTAAAAATTTTTTTATTTTAGATACTCTATAAAATTTCATA
>JANIWM010000083.1:0-27919 GCA_030555655.1 Starmerella floris
CGGCCTAGCTCCATGCACATTGGCGTCGTTGATGTCTGTGTACCGATGCAGCTGCCGGCTCTCTCATGACTCCCCTTTCTTTTTCAATCGACCCGCCGACCCCCGCGGGGAGGATGCCCCGGCGGCGGTGATGGGCTCGCTCAGCGGCTTGGCGATGGACGGGCCCTGGGGAAGCGCCAGCGACGGCGCGCGGGGCCGCCGGGACCCCAGCGCGGTCACCGAGAACGGGGTGGCCAGCGGCTGGCCCAGGTTTTCGCCGTTGACGGACCACCGGCGCGGCGACTTCTCGGGCACGAACGGGGTCTTGGGCGACGAGCCCTGGCCCGGCTGGGGCTCGTGAACGGTGGGCAGCTTTCCCGGCTGCGGGGGCTGGCCGGGCTGGCCGGGTTGGCCGGGTTGGCCGAGCTGTCCAAGCTGTCCGTGTTGACCAGATTGTCCATGTTGACCGCTTTGTCCAGATTGTCCATGTTGAACACTTTGTCCATGTTGAACACTTTGTCCAGGTTGTCCATGTTGACCAGATTGTCCAAGCTGTCCAAGCTGTCCACTTTGTCCAAGCTGTCCAAGCTGTCCATGTTGGCCACTTTGTCCAGATTGTCCATGTTGAACACTTTGTCCAGGTTGTCCATTTTGTCCAATCTGTCCACTTTGTCCAAGCTGTCCAAGCTGTCCACTTTGTCCAAGCTGTCCAAGCTGTCCATGTTGGCCACTTTGTCCAGATTGTCCATGTTGAACACTTTGTCCAGGTTGTCCATTTTGTCCAATCTGTCCACTTTGTCCAAGCTGTCCAAGCTGTCCACTTTGTCCAAGCTGTCCAAGCTGTCCATGTTGACCGGGTTGGTGTGCGCCCGGTTGGTAGCCGTAGCCCAGCTGCCCGCCAGGGGCTCCCACCGGGGCCTGCCCTGGCGGAAGGGGACCGGCGGGCGGCGGCGCGGACAGCACCGCGGGCGCCTGCACGGGGGAGCCCGAGGCCGAGGACGCGGCGCGCGAGTTGCTCTGGGACGGGAGGCGCCCGCCGGGGCGCCCGAGCTCCGACAGCACGCTGTTCATGCTGAGGATCGAGTCGCGGTTGCGCCGGATCTGGATCTCGCGCGGGCCGTCCGGGTTGATGTCCATGGGCACGGCCTGGCCCAGCTCCAGGATCAGCGAGCTGCGGTAGTGCGACGGCGACAGCGACCACCGCGAGTCGGCGTCGTTGAGGGTCATGCCGGCGAACTGCGCCGACACCGGGCTGGGCACCGTGCCGTGCTCGGAAATGACGCCCGGCAGCGGCAGGTCGTGGGGGTCCGATGGCGCTCGCAGCGACTCCGGGCGGGGCTGGGATTCCGACATCCGGCGCGGCTGCCACGACCTGCGTTGGAGCTCGGAAGCGGTCGGGAGGGGGCCCAGCGTGGTCTGGGAGCCGCCCAGCGTCGACTGGGACGGGCCGAGTTGGGACGTGCCGAGTTGGGATGCACCGGGATTGGCGTGGGATGCGCCCAGGTTCGCTTGCGAGTCCGCGGGGGATCCGCCCGCGTGGGGCGATCCGCCCGGCTGCGTGCCCGACGGAGCGGCGTGGGCGGGGCGCGGCTCCTCGTACATCGGCTGGGTGGCCGTGTACATGGGATGCTGGAACGGGAGCGGCACCGGGTTCGACTGGTTCTTGATGACGTAGCGAGGAATGTGATGCGGTGCCTTGGATCCTCCCGGTGGGGTCGATCTTATCGAAGGGTTGGATCCCATCGAGTAGTTCGAGCCCACGGACGGGTTCGACTTCACAGAGGAGGTCGACGGGCCGGGGTGGTGAGCAGCAGCCACGTTCGATGTGTTCAGCGAGAGGCTGGAAGCGCTCATCGGCATGTTGGAAGTGTTCATTGGTGTATTCGAGGCGTTCATGGGCATGTTGGAAGTGTTCATCGCTGCACTGGGAGCATGCGTCGATCTATTGGAAGCGTTCATTGATGTATTAGAAGCGTTCATCGATGCCTTGGAAGCGTTCATCGGTGCGTTGGAAGCGTTCATCGATGTATTGGGAGTGTTCATCGATGTATTGGGAGCGTTCATCGATGTATTGGGAGCGCTCATCGATGCACTGGAAGCATTGAAAGGCACGTTATTCACCGACATGTTAGAAGCATGTGCCAGCATATTATTGTTCAACGACAGGCTACTGTTTGCTGGCATATTATTGCTCGCCGGAATGTTGTTGTTTGCTAGCATATTATTGTTCACCGGCATGTTGCTGTTCGCTGGCATATTGTTGTTCATTGCCATTTTGTTCATCGCCATATTATTGTTCGCCGGTACACCATTTGTCGGCGGGTTATTCGCGGGCAAGTTAGCGTTCACCGAGACGTTGGAGGCGTTCGTTCCAACGTACGGATTGGGCGGTCGTGCCGGGTTGCCCAGTGCCAGATACGGATTGGACAGCCGGCGGGACTGTGGGGCCGGCCCCTGCTTGAGGGGCGCCCCCAGCGGCGCTCTGTACGGAGCGGGAGGATTGGGAAGCGGCTTGCCTCCTGCGGGGGCGTCTGGCGGCCTCGCCGACGAGTCGCGCGGGAGGTTCCGCAGTAAGGCCGGGTTGAACTCGGGATGGGACCACGAGGCGGGCCGATCCGGGCGGAACTGGCTCTGCATGGTGGCAGCAGCGGGCCGGGGAACGGGGCGTGGGGGTGGCGGCGCGCGGGAACTGAGGCGGCGGTACTAGCAGCAGAAGTTGGCAGGGCCCTGAGCCGGTCGGATTGAGGCTCCCAGTGGCCAGTGAAGCAGGCCCCAATTAGCAGGGGTCGGTCCGGGATTGGCAGGCGAGGCAGGCGAAGAGGCGAGCCCGGATGGCAGTGGCGGAGTCGTTTCGGCAACGCCAGTGGACTGGGAAACGGCGAGCAGCTGAACAATTACTCTTGGCGGGCCGACCGTCTTTGTTTTTTATCTGGCAAGGGTGTTCAGGGTATGCGTCCACGCGGTGCAGGTGGCTGGGGTCTACCGCCAATCAGCCAGGGTATGGAATCCACCGTGTCGGTGCTGCGTCACGCTTGCGCCGTTAATTCCCTTCCAAGCGCGTGGCCCAACGCGGGCCAGCGTGGTGGCAGTCACTCCCAGCGGGGGCGACGGGCCCGGGGTTCCTGGCCCTGGACCACCCTACCCCCGCCCTCCCAGCGACAGACCATGCTGCTTCCGCGTTCTCCCATGCGTATCTTCGCTAAGGCGGCCAGCCGGGGTGTTTGCGAGTAAACAAGCTCACCACCTCCCCTAGCCCCGCTCATGCATGACGGCAGATTTTCAAAACACACCCTGCAGGCTTCACAGAAGACCAGGCCGCCGCGCGCGCACCTGGCCCTCCATACCGACGTGGCCGCCGACGTTTTGTCTCCCACTCGGCACCGCTCACTTCAGCGAGTGCTTTGCAGAGCTCTCTCGGTGGTATCATCGTCCTTGCACCTAACGATGCCGAACCAACCGTATATCTACCCGGTCCCCTATTTTTAGCCACGCGTGAAACTGTCTGGGCATGCGTTCTTCCTTATGTACATTCTATTAACAAATTCTTCAGCCAACGTGGGTTCCTCAGATCCGGCTATAGATAGGACCGGAAGTACCTGTGAAAATTAAAAAATCCTCTTGGCCCGGTGCTAATTAAGTCTGATATGACATCTGCATGACCGAGAAGTTCCCCCGAGGCTAGTGGCCTAAATCGATGGCACAATCAGGAATGTGAGCATTTCTTTCTGGCGATGCCAATTCATTTCTAGGGAATCGCCCCACCAATTGCCGCCAAGATCAGATTTAAGAGCAAGGCGCCAAGATCAGATTTCGCGGCTTTAGCTGAGTTTTCAACAAATATGCTTTCCTAAATTCTCTATTCATGTAAAATACTTCAAATACGGAACAAAAGCTTGGTCTTCCTCTAATCTACTTATTGCCCATCTATATCGTCGTCCCCAAAAAAACCTCATCCACAAGCGATCCCAGAGCTGGATCGACGACTAATAATATCCGCATCTAAGTGTCCGTGAAAAATCCTTGTTCCTGCAAAAACCTCATCCACCAATAGTCCCAGCGCCAAGTCGACTAATAATATTGACATATGAATATCAGAGAAAAATTCTTGTTCCTGTAAAAACCTCGTCCACGAACCAATCGCTGAGCTGCATGCCAGTATCAATCTCTACATGCTCATCCAAATCTCGTTCCTACAAAAACCTCATCCACAAGCCCATAGCTGCTACACCGGGTATTGCATCTCCCTGTAGTCTCTTCACGCTTTTTAAAGTTCTGACCCTACACAAACCATATGTATACGCGTAGATTTTTCTTCGATTCCTGTAAACGACCCAATGCAACCTTTGAGACTCTGTTAACTTGGATTTTGATAATATAGATCTTTTAAAGCACCACAACATTCAGTCTAATTCACCTGTCTAATGTCTCTACAAGCCCGCTAGGTCAATTTACTAAGTTAAGTTCATTTAACCGCTATAGTACATACATTTAAAGCTTCGTTGCAAGAAGATAAACGGTCTTCCACTTCACGGTGACCAGATCCTCTGGCTGAAGACCAGTCTTGGCTGTGATCTCATCCATGACCGCATCAGCAATATCTGGAACATCGGGATTTGCCCGCACAAAGTTGAAGTACGAGGACCACGTCTTCAGCAAACTAATCATCGAACCGATCGGCACATCTTTCTTGATTAATTCGAATGGTTCTTCAGCGCGAAGTTGATCAAAGTCATTGACACGGTACTCAATGTTGGTGAATGTGTCGCGAGGAATCCCCTCCAGAAGGGATTTATACCCGTCGCTGATAACACGCCAGCCCTCGTCAGCGAAGGGTGCACACTTGTTTTCGGAGTACGCAAAGTCGCTGATAATCTCGGCAATCTCAGGGTGCTCGGGCACAGCGAACAGCCAGTATGCAAACAGCGCCAACGTTCCGCCGGGCTTGAGTAGCCGCGCGCTTTGCTCCCAGAACTGGGGGTAGTGGAAATAATGGGCGGCCTCTGCAACCGAAACCAGATCAACAAACCCCTCGTGGCCGACCACCTCGGCCACATTTGTGTCCTGGGCCACCTTGAACTCGAACTTGTCCCCATGCACATCACGCCTGGCCTGGTTCACCATGGTTTCGGAGTGGTCAACACCTATAACTCTGGAACTGTAGTTTCCAAGCGCTTTGGTAGCCTGGCCCGTGCCACAAGCAACGTCTACCACGAGACTCATTGGCGATTGGGAATGGTTTGCATGATACTTCACTATATAGTCAAAAAGGGCGGTGGGATAAGTTGGTCGAAACTTCGCATAGTTTGCTGCGCCAAAATCCTTGCTCAAATATGTAGACATGGTCGATAACTCAATTCGATGAATTTAGTCAACAATGATATCTCGTCGATACCCGGGGTTTGTTTGCGTCGCAGTCTATTGACATTTCAATTAAGAAGGCACCCTTATATAGAAGTTGTGGCGCGATCACGTGGTGCTGCACTAGGGTACGGCCTAACTATATTTAGATGTCATTCGTAATATGGACCAGGTGCATGAGTCGCGGTGTGGGGTTTTTCCATCCGTTGCGTTTATAGTCTATGGAGAATTCGTAATTTGGAACATTTCTCATGTAGCGTAATGTCTAAATTGTGAGAGGACAATGAGGAAGACTTGTGCCCTTCTTAAACCAGGCTTAGCTATCATAATGTCTGGAGTTGCTGAGGGGCTGCTGATGAGATCTTGAGTTACGCCAGCTAAATAACAACCCCATGACACCCACAAATGAAAATCTCGCCAAACTGGAAAACAGCGACCAAGAACGGAATGGCAATGGCCTTATTGAATTTCACCAATGATCTATTTGATATTAGAAAGAATGGAACGAAAGCTCGGTATTGCAAAAACTGGTGCTGACCCTGTCGATTTGATCCCAAAGATAAGCTTCGAAGAACCACTCAAGGATGGATGAATTGCGTCTTTGAACTCAATTGATGATGTTTTCCGCGCATCTGAGTGATAATCTACCTATTTTAGCTGGACAGAAATTGCAACTTTCCAGCTAGATGAAAAACCCTTCACCCATACCCCTACCTGAACTGATCTCGAAATAAAAAAATCTCTAATATTTTCAGTTCTACTACTGTTACACCACTACCTAAGGTATTAATTAAAAAATGGGTAAGAAAAGTGTGAAGGAGAGCAAGCCTGTCCAAAAGGATCTCAAGGATAAAAAGAAGCAGGATGCCGCCAAGGAATTGACTGATGATAAGAAGACCAAGGCCGCTGCCAAGTCCAAGTCCGAGTCCAGTTCGAGCTCTGATTCTGACTCGAGCTCTGATTCCGACTCTGAGTCTAGCTCTGACTCTGATTCCAGCTCCAGCTCCGACTCTGACTCGAACTCTGACTCCTCCAGCTCTGACTCTGACTCTGACTCTGATGACGATGAGAAGGAGGTGAAGGAGACGAAGAAGCAGGAGAAGACGGAGCCTAAGAAGGAGACCAAGAAGGAGACCAAGAAGGAGACCAAGAAGGAGACCAAGAAGGCCGAGTCTTCTAGCGAGTCCTCTTCTAGCGACTCTGACTCCAGCAGTTCCGACTCCGACTCCGACTCCGACTCCGACTCCAGCAGCTCTGACTCCGACTCCGACTCTGACTCCAGCAGCTCCGACTCTGACTCTAGCAGCGCCGATTCTGACAGCGAGGACGAGAAGATGGCTGATGCCGAGAAGCCCAAGAAGGAGGAGCCCAAGAAGGCCTCTAAGCAGGAGGAGCCCAAGAAGGAGCCCAAGAAGGAGGAGCCCAAGAAGAAGGCTTCCAAGAAAGACGAGTCTAGCTCGTCCTCTAGTAGCGACTCTTCCGACTCTTCCAGTAGCGACTCCTCGAGCAGTGATGACGACTCGTCCTCGTCCGACAGCGACAGCGACTCCGACAGCTCCGACTCCAGCAGCTCCGACTCCGACAGCGACTCCGACAATGAGAGCAAGACCGAGGCCAAGGAGGACACCACTGACGACAGCAAGAAGCGTCGTGTTAGCGAGGCCGAGGAAGAACCCGCTTTCAAGAAGTCCAAGGGCAACGACGGCGCCGCCGCCGCCGCCGCTCCTGCCAGCGAGGGCTCCACTAACCTGTTTGTGGGCCGGCTCAGCTGGAACGTGGACGACTCGTGGCTGCTGTCCGAGTTCCAGAACACCCTGGAGGGTGTTGTCAGTGCCCGGGTGATCACCGAGCGCGAGTCCGGGCGATCCAAGGGCTTCGGCTACGTCGACTTCGACAGCCACGCCAACGCCGTCAAGGCTGTGGAGGCCATGGAGGGCCGGGAGATCGATGGCCGACCCATCCACGTCGATCTGTCGACCACCGCCCGCCGCACCCCCGCTGACCGGTCGAACCAGCGCATGCAGAAGTTCGGCGATCAGCTGTCGGCTCCCAGCGACACCGTTTTCGTCGGCAATCTGAGCTTCACCGCCGACAGCGACGCTCTGTACAACGCTTTCGGCAACTACAACGTGCAGACCGTGCGCATTCCCACCCACCCTGAGTCCGGCCAGCCCAAGGGCTTCGGCTACGTGCAGTTCGGCTCGATCGAGGATGCCCAGGCGGCGGTCCAGGCCATGAATGGAGAATATATCGCCGGCCGCTCGGTGAGACTCGACTTCTCTACCCCGCGCCAGAACAGCAGCGGTGGCGGCTTCAGTAGCGGTGGTGGCCGTGGCAACTCGGGCGGCGGGTTCAGCAACGGCAGCAACCGTCGCGCACCGCCCGCCAGACCCCAGGGTAAGAAGGTGACCTTCTAAGGCATAATAACGATAATCACAGGACGATGTAAACTTTATTTAATTAAGCATTATTTAGGGGCCACCACTTGGCTGAGGGGAGACCCGGGTGCCGTTGTACGGGGTATATAATCTTGTTGTTTGTTGTTGGCACAGACCGTTCCAGTGGGATGATAAAACTTTACTTCGTAAGGACCATAACAGCACGTTTCGCGTACAAACTAAGTTCGAGACCATGTAAACAGAGCGAAAACAAGCTGCATTGCCATAGGTTTCTGAATCGAGAGCATTTATTGATCTGCTCAACAAGGCACTGACCTGATAATCATATCGGCTCATTTTGCGAGGCTTTTCTGGAGAAATTTACTAATTTCCTTCTAGAATCTATACGATTTACTCGCACACAGATCGGGTAAGTTGGTCTGGCGAAGAGCATGCGGGCCTCGTTGGTGCACAATGCTTCGTTCGTACACGCACATTTGACAATTGGGGCAAGCAGAATGGGTGGGATAACACATCACTCAATGCTTTGTTGTCGAACCGGCAAGCGGAGTCTTTGGCGACGTCAGCGGCGGGATGGCCGTAGTGATAGAGGAGATATTGCCGATGGATTCCGTCAGCGACACCGGCGCTGGAGTACGTGGCGTGAACGGATGCACCGCAAAACTGGCGTTGTTGGCTCGAGTACGCGTGTACTGGGGCACAGGAATGCCTCCCGGAATGCTGGCGTCGATGGCAACAATATCCGAGTCGGTCACGTTCATCTTGGCGTTCGCCAGTCCGATCTGGTAGTGGTCGATATCAAACACCGCGTACATGGAGCGTAGGAACACATCGCCAAGGATATACATGTAATCGTCCTCAGCAGCCCCCACCGCCAGAAGGGCTTGCGGCTCGTTGTCGACCTTGACGGGGGTTACGCCGTCGGCCTCGGTAACGGCGATCAGTAGATTCGATGCCGGGACATCAAGGGTGGCGCCGCCGAAGTTCAGGTGGAACATTTTGACGTTGCCCATGGCCCGAGGAATCGAGCCTATGTAGTAGCCGAGGTCCTTGTCGTAGGTGAACCCCAAGGCTTTTCCCAGTGCGTGCATGATTTCTTCGGGCAGGTACGCGAATGAGGTTCCCGAGTCCAACAAGACCGCGATCGAGAAGTCAGCCAAAGGATGATTGTCTGCGGTGATTGAGTTCAGTATCACTCGGGTTTGAATGGGCCGATCTGTGTATTTGTGGTATTGGTTGTATACTGGCATTACCCAGAGCGGGCCAGTGTATTTAGCACGATCAATGCCTCCAAAGAGAATGCTGCCGGTGTCTGAGTTTACATCATTTAGCCATAAGCTATAGGCGTTGGTCGAGATCAGCTCTTGCTCTTTCATCAGCGTGGGCACGTTGAAGTAAGTAGGATAAACTCCAGATCCATTGCGGTAGACGTGGGCACCCGCCTCGTTGCCGATGAAACCAATACCGAAAACACATGTAGTGGAGTTTACCACGTCAGCCACGGCGAACGTCGCATTGGTGACAATTGTGTTGCCACCGAACCACAAATTATCGCGACCAAGTGTGCCATTGGCCACGGTGTGGTCACCATACTCGATGCTGAAGGGAGTCTTCAACGATGTGTAAGTTGTGCTCTCATCGCTGTCGAATACCGAGCCTGTGCAATTGATGCCGGTCTTATTATTAGGGTCATCAGTGCAGTATGGGTTCTTGGCGGACATGACCCACAGATCCGACGAACCGGTGTCGATGGTGAAATCCACTCTCTGGCCCGGGGTACCAATATCCAACTCGATCTGGTAATAGTATTGTTCGTTAGCCAGTTGTACCTCTGCGTGACCATTTGGAGCTGCAATCTTGACAAGATCAGGGCCCTGTTTCAAGTTTTTGCGAAGATCGAACTCGACAACTCGAGGAGTATCGTGAGCGACTGGCCCAGCGATGGCTGCATTGATTCCTAATAGAATGGAACTGATTATAGTCGACATGGCTAGATCCAATGAGCTCGGCTGGCTATCGGGGCGTTTGCCCCGAACAGAGTGGTCCCTTATATATGACACATATTTAAGAACTAGACGAACTCAAATCACCAAATACTAGAATTTGACTATCCTTAACTAGGGCTTAAGATGTGTAGGGTTTGACGAGCCTAATGGTGGTGTATGACGGATCAAGGATCCCAGAGAGCTAAGAAAACTATTTGTGGAAAGTGCCTTAGGTGAAGTGAAGGGAAATGAACATATATACTACACAGACGTCTGCGACCGAAAGACGCAGAGCTGAAATGCATGCACTGATAGAAATATCCACACAAGAAACCTCGATAAACCCTCGAGATCCTCGCGCTCTGGGCAGATCCGGAGGTGTGCAACCTAATTGGATTAGCTTTAGCACATACCAGGGACAGTCGAAACCGTAAAAAACCAGTGGCCACAACAAGATTAGCCACATTCCTAGGCCAGCCCCACATTAGGGAACCGCGCAGAACCAGATAAGTCCACACCTAAGAGAAGGTCAATCGATGTGAATAGCCTGCTGGTGGAAGTGGTTACGATGAGGGTCGGGATGGTCCAGGCCCAGCCTATCCGAGGGATGCAGCTGATCATAGAGCACGAGGGTGTCGTCCTTGAGATACACTGTTTCGTAGGCGCGTTCGCGGACCACGGTGAACCTGATTTTCTCCAGCGACTTGTCGGAGTCCTTTCCATTGGGCCGCAACAGCTCCAGCACCCGCTTTTTGGTGACAGCAAATGGTTCATGGGGGACAATGGCCAGCTGGAACGGCACGCTGTGGGTGCGGCTGGGGTCCTTATTATAATGGAAGCACATAAATACGCGGGCGCCATTGGTCTTGCGGGCGGCGGCCTCCCTCGGGGATAAGGGCGCAGCATAGATGTCGTAGCCCTCTAGATGACGGCTGTTGATTTTGCCCAGAGTCACTGCGTCACTGATTTCCTCGGCGTCGTAGCTGAGCCGGCCGACCCACATAACGATGTCGCTGGGGGTCAGCCCAGTCTGCTTAGCCAGCGCCGTCTTGGCCGACACGTTGGGCGGGTGCAGCAGCACCTTTTCGGACTCGCCTTCGGCGTAGCCGTTGGCCAGCCACGCCACGGGCAGCTCCACCATAGACTCGAACTCGGCCAGACTCACGGGCAGCTTCCGGTACAGGACCTGCACCACGTCCGAATGGGAGTAGGACCACAGATCGGAGAAGTTTTCCCCGGAGCTGGCGATGATTGTGCTGCGCTTGTTGCGCGTCGACAAGCTGCGCAGCTGCAGCCGGGCGGGATCGAAGCCAACCACCTCGCCGATCTGCTGCAGAATGGTGTGGTAAGAGTCGCGCAGGTCGATGACCACGGCGTGCTCCCCGAACGAGCCCTCCGAGGTGCTCTTGTCCGGCTTGGGGGCGGCGTCGCCGGTGGGCTTGCCCGTGACGTCACTGTCGCTGTCTCCGGAGTGGGCCCTGGCCACGGCGGTGTCGCTGGGGAAGCTGTTGGTGCTGCTCTCGTCATCGAGACCGATGCGGTCGCTGTCGCTGCTGCCCGAGTCGTCGTCGTAGATCGGCGTCAGCAGCAGCGTGACGCGGTTCACCAGCGTGTCGAAGTAGCCCTCGACGTCCTGGTCCGGCGCGGCCAAAATGACGATGTCGGAGGACTCGATGCCGAGCTCGGCGCCGGTGCGCGACGGGTCCAAGCCCACCAGCAGGCCCGCGGCGCTGCGGTGGGAGGGCGTGGTCATTTCCAAAAACACGCGGTCGCCGGCCGGCACCGGCAGGGCCTGGCCCAGGGGCTCGGCGGCCATGGGCACGAAGCGGACCCCCGTGGCCCGCAGCACGCCGTGGGCAAACCGCTTCACAAACACCATGCGCGAGTTTGCCGTGGGCATGGGGATGTCTGGCCCCGCGAAAATCAGCGGGCTGGGGTGCTCGACCCAGTCGGCCATCTGCCTGGCCACGTAGTCCTGGTTGAGGGGCAGGGGCTGGAGTTTCTGCGAACGCGCCCGCGCGTTCGGCACCACGGGGTTGGGCGGGGCCAGCCACAGCGTGCCGGCGCGCAGCTGGCGGCACAGCGAGGTGAGCGGCGTTTCCAGCCGCACCTTGAGGCTGCTGGGCTCCTCGAACTCGTTGGCGCCCGAGGACCACGGCAGCAGGCCCAGCCCCTCGTGGTGCTTGTAGGTGGCCTCCGACAGCACGCGCAGCGTCATGAACTGCTGCTGCTCCGCCACTGCCCGCATGCGGCGCTCCTCGGCGTCGAGCTCCTGCTCGATCTTGTGGGCCAGCGCCGGCGGCGGCGCCTCGTGGCCCGCCGGCAGCACGAAGTCCAGCGCGTCCTCGCGGATGTACACCAGCATGTAGGCCGAGGTGACGCGCTTGACGGCCGAGCCCTCGTTGCCGCCATAGTTCTCGTCCAGGACCTCGTGCAGGGCGGCCCGCGTCACCCGGTCGTCATCGAACCGGAACCAGTCGCCGCGGACCTCGGGCTTGATGAGGGCGTAGTAGTGGCCCGCGTTGAGCTCACCGCTGTGCACGAGGACGCCGTGGAGGTGGTACTTCCAGCGGCGCTTCCCGCTGGCCCTGTCATCTCGTGGCTCTGAGGGATTTCCCCTGGATTCGGCCGATGTTTTGCGGGATTCCGTCGATGCTGCACGGGATTCGGTCGATTTTTCGCCTGGATTTTCACTCGACTTTTCGCCTGAATTTTCACTCGATTTCTCGCCTGAATTTTCACTCGATTTCTCGCCTGACTTTTCATTCGACTTCCCGCTCGACTTGTCGCTCGGCGTCTCCACAAAGTCGGTCAGATCCAACTCCAGCGGGTACTCGAACCGGTCGTTGATCTTGATCTCGGCGTCGCGCATCCAGTCGTAGTCGTAGCGCTTGAGCTGCAGGTGCAGCACCGGCGGCAGCGACGTGAAGGTCACGCCCTTGACGGCGTTCTGCAGGCCGTGCTCGCCCGCGGCGTACTGGTTGTCGCCCTCCAGGGTCTCTGCGGCGCAGTAGTCGGCGAAGCTGGCGTAGACGTTCTTCATGTTCTTGACGTTGAGCTGGACGTCCCAGAACTCCTCGGTGCGGCTGGACTCGAACGGCACGTTGATGCACTTGATGTAGCTCTTCATCTCGCCGACAAACAGCTTGGTCAGGAACCCGTCCACCTGGGTGCCCTTCATCTTGGACTCCAGCCGGTCCATGAGCACGCGGGCCAGCTCCTGCACGTCGTGCTGGGTGAACGCGTCGGCGGAGTCCCAGCCGAACGCCTTGGTCAGATCGGTGGTGTCCACCGGCGGGTGGGAGGTCGCCAGCTTGTAGAACAGGCGCTGCAGCCCGCCGGTGACGCCGGCCGAGTCCGGAATGGCGTACACGGCGTTGCGGAACGCGGTGGTGAAGTACAGGCTCTGCAGCAGCGAGTTCAGGTAGCAGGTGGCGCCCTGGTTGACCAGCCCCGTGTAGCCCGTGACCTCGCGCGAGTCGTAGTCCTGGAAGTCGTGCCACAGGATCCCCGTGGGGTCGGCCAGCACCTGGATGTCCACGCGGATGTTGACGCCCAGCGTGCGGTGGGGCTTGAGCGCGGCGATCAGCGGCGCCCGCCCGTTCATGCTGGGCACAAACGCCGACCGCAGGCTGGTGAACTCGGAGTAGCCCCAGTCGGTGACCCTGGGGGTGAACCGGTGGTGCGAGCACTGGGTCAGCAGCGTTTTCGGGGACTCCGGGTTGTACATGGTGAGGGCGAAGGCGGCGCACACGTGCCAGGGGCGGGCCACGCCGGCGGCCGCCTCGTCGTCGCCGGCGGGCTCCAGCTTGAGCTTCTTGACGTCGTTGGGCGACCCCGGCGGGGCCGGGCCCAGCGCGTTGAGGTACAGGGCCAGGCTGCCCTTGCGCGGCGACGCAGGGTTGCCGTGGGGGAACAGCAGCACCTGGAACAGGTGCCCGCCGCACTCAATGGGCTCGCTGACCTGGCGCTCCTCCAGCCGGCTCCAGTCGCGGATCTCCCACGTGAACTGGCGCTGCGCCGCCACCTCGGTGTTGGCAAACGTCTCCACCCGCACCGCGGCGTCCCACGCGGGCTCACTCATGGCGGGGTTGGCTGGGGGCGGCAATTCGGAGGGAAGGGGGGCTGTTTAAGCGAGGGGTTGGCAGGCGGGGCTGAGCACACGCTGCGGCGAGTCGGGGAAGGCGGGCCTTGTCGACGCCGCGGCACGCCTGACGAAAGGGGGTGCAAAGGACCGGTGGTCGCCGGAGAGGGCCGCTGGTGGGTGCTGGCTTCCGGCCGCCCGAGTCGGGGGATGGTAGGGGGGTGCCGGCGACGGTTGGCGGGGTGCGTCCACGGGTCGCGGGTTGCGTCCACGGTTGGCAGGTTGCGTCCACTGTATGGTGATTTGTCCGCGGGCCAATGCTGTGTGGGGGCCCTGGCTGTGCAATACCTGCAATGGCAAGATGCTTAATGTCGCGGTGGTGGTGGGGTGGTGGTGGATAATTCGCGGTGTGGGTTCGGGCCAGACGGTAGGGCCACGGGCGTTGTTGGCAGCTGGACTAGGGTGTGTCGGGTGGGGTTGCCAGTGCAAATAATACGGGCCCCGAACGCAGCGCTGGAAAATGGCCGATGCATGTGGCCGGCCCCGGGAGATCCCATTGCCCCTGCGCGCCGGCCATTTGCGCTTTCTTGGGAGATCGGCGCTTCACGCCGCGTCCCCGGGGTAAATAAGGACGCAATCACGTTGCAGCACCTACCCAGCAACCGCCCCTACCTGCCTGCAGCCTGCCCGACATAGTAGGGTGCGAACAAACGCCGGCCATGACACTTGGGGTAAGTCTGCGCCCAACCAGTGTGGACTTGTTCTAGCCATTGTAAATAATCTAATCGTATAGACTCAATTGTGTATCCATTGGTGCAATCATACATAAGATAACGGTCTTGGTGGGCGCTCTTAAACTGGTGATCAAATAGATGGTGGGCTGTTCTGTTGTGGCGGATCGGACGGGTTTAGGCCATTGTCACGTACTGGATGCTAATTCTTACAATGTTGAACAAGAGTGGGCTGTTCTGTTGTGGTGCATCGGACGGGTTTAGGCCATTGTCACGTACTGGATGCTAATTTTTACAATGTTGAACAAGAGTGGGCTGATCTGTTGTGGCGCATCGGACGGGTTTATGCCATTGTCATTGTGGCCGGGTTGTCTATCTTACTGGGCACTCTTAAACTGTTGAACAAATAGAGCGTGGGCTCCAATCGTGGTGCATCAGACGTTTAGGCCATTGTCACCTACTGGACACTAATTCTTACAGTGTTGAACAGAGCGTGGGCTCCAATCGTAGTACATCAGACGTGTTTATACCATTGTCACCTATTGAACACTAATTCTTACAATGTTGAACAGAGAGTGGGCTCCAATCGTGGTGCATCAGACGTGTTTATGCCATTGCCACCCATTGTGGCCGGGTTGTCTATCTTACTGGGCACTCTTAAACTGTTGAACAAATAGAGCGTGGGCTCCAATCGTGGTGCATCAGACGTTTAGGCCATTGTCACCTACTGGACACTAATTCTTACAGTGTTGAACAGAGCGTGGGCTCCAATCGTAGTACATCAGACGTGTTTATACCATTGTCACCTATTGAACACTAATTCTTACAATGTTGAACAGAGAGTGGGCTCCAATCGTGGTGCATCAGACGTGTTTATGCCATTGCCACCCATTGTGGCCGGGTTGTCTATCTTACTGGGCACTCTTAAACTGTTGAACAAATAGAGCGTGGGCTCCAATCGTGGTGCATCAGACGGGTTTATACCATGGTCACCTACTGGACACTAATTCTTACTATTGATTGATTAGAGTGTGTGCTGTCCCAATTTGTGGTGCCTCAGACGTGTTTATACTGTTCTAAGGGATACCAATTCTTACAATGTTGGTGGAAGAGGGAGTGGGATGTTCAAATCGTGGTGCATCAGAATTGTTTATACCATTTTCACCCATTTTGGCCAGGTTGTCAATAGATCGGTTTTACTGGACAGTAATCTTACAATGATCAAATAGAGCCTGCGCTGTTCCAATCTGGTATCAGACATGTTTATACTATTCTCAGCGAAATTAATTCTTACAAGTTGATTGAATAGGGAGTGGGCTGTTCCATTCCTCGTCTACCACCCATTGTGACAACTCAGTGTTTTGTACTCATTTACTGCACTACTTCTATTGTATGCTAACTCGCTGTGCGTCAATTCCACCGTCGCTCCCCCCACTGACCAGTTTCACGTTCCCTTCAAACGCTTACACAGAGGTAACTGGCCCAAGAGACCATTCCGCAGTGATAGATTTTGGTCCAATCATCCCCCATTGGCTCCATTGTGTCGATCAGACTTCATCATCTCGATCCGGTTGGGTTCGTCTGATCCAATCCTTCAGAACAGCCCCCGTGTCTAGGATTTATATTTTATTTGTCATTACCTGATATTTATCATTACCTGGCATGTAGCATTGCCGAGCATTTATCAGTATTCAGAACTTTTATACCATTCCCACCGATGTGGCCCGGTTCTAGTTCGATGCCTACTAACTCTTATGTCAAACGGGATCCAAGCTACAACCCAAGTTGGAACTCGTATTTCGTGTCCGCAATAGGATCGAACTCTTATCCAATAATGGTTCCACGGTCTTCATCTGATGACACAATCAGTCTATCTGTTCTCGCGGTGTACATATTCGTGATTGTTTCATTATGACTACATCGTGAAAGCCTTCTATTTTTACGAGCGTCTAGTGGTCCGGCAGAGCCTGCCCTACCGTCTTGGTATCGGGGTGGCCCATGGTGCTCACGCCCTCGACGTGCGCGGCCGCCCGAAGTTCTCGTCGATGTCCAGCAGCAGCTTCAGAGAGTTGCGCGACCGCAGGTACTTCATGTTGAGGTTTTCCTCCGACCGCTCGGCGGTGGGGACGGAGTGGCCCGCCTCGGACAGGTCGCGCTGGCCGCCGGGGAACGGCACCAGCCGCTTCAGCACCTCGTAGGCGGCCAGCGTGAAGCCGAACTGCGGCGACGACCGGAGGATGCGGGCCGGGCCGCCCTTGAAGAACGCGGCAAAGCCCTCCTCGCGGAGAATGCGCTGGGCCGCGTTGACCAGCCCCGTGTAGGACGCCTCGCCCTTGCGGGACTGGACCTGGAGCCGGGTCTTGATCACGTCGAACGGGGTGGTGAGGTAGGCGGCCGGGATGCCGGCAATGGCGCCGGAGGCCAGCAGTTGCCAGGTATTAAGTCTGCGCTGGGGCCCCTCGCCGAAAAGGTCCCGTTTCAGGTGGGCGTAGGACGGGAAGTAGATGGCGGAGAACGGCACGTCGCGCAGCAGGCACGCGGACGCGCCCTTGTACAGCCCGAACAGCCCCAGCTGGCGCACGATGCTGACGGCGGACTGCTTGGCCTCGGCCGCCATCTCGCCCTGAACCTGCAGGCGGATCTTGACGATCTCGAGGGGGTTGGTGAACACGACCTGGCAGGCGCCGGCGCTGCCGCCGGCAATGATCTCCGAGGGCACGCCGACCTTGCCGTCGCTGTCGGCCAGCATGCCGCGCACGAGGTCGTTGACGGTGAGCTTGATCGCCTTTTCCGGGGCCACGCCGATGAGCTGGGGCCCCAGGCCGGAGTAGAGCCCGCGGAAGCCCTCGTGCTTAAACACCTTTTTGAAGCAGTCCCAGGAGTTTTTGTACAGGCAGTGCACGCCCGGGCCCGACCGGCGCTGGTTCTGCATGCGGGTCTTGACCAGGTCGATGGGGTAGACCATGGTGGCGCCGAACGCGCCGGCCACGCTGCCCAGCGCGAAGTTGTACGCCGACGAGAACACCGAGTGCAAAAACGAGGTGGGGTCGCGGCTGAAGTTCTTGGCCGCCTGCGACTTCTTGATCGAGGACTCCCGGTACAGGCTCTCCTTGTCGCGCCAGGTGGGGTCGAACATCATCTCGAAGGACTCGATGCTGGCCACGTCGCCGGACCGCGTGGTGCCGCCGAAGTGGAACAGCAGGTCGATCTCCAGCGGGGTGAAGAAGCCCCACTTCAGCACCCGGGCCGCCTCCTCGGTGAAGGCGGCCCGGGTGAAGTAGCCGTGCTGGTCGGCGGCCCGCAGCGCGATCTGCTCGATCACCTCGACCCGGTTGATCATGGTGAAGAAGGCGCGCACCGTGGCGTACGACACCATGGACGCCTTGCTGGACGGCCGGTTGATCACGGTGTGGAGCCGGGCCAGCAGGTGCTGGCTCAGCTTGTGCCGGGCCACCATGTTGACGATGGTCTCGAACTGCTCCGGGGTGATGAACCCGCGGTGCTGCTTGTCCAGCACCTGGAAGTACTGCCGCACCCGCTCGCCGGCCAGCCCGTTGAGCATCTGGCAGAACTGGGAGTACGTCATGCGGTGCCGGTTCTTGAGGTCGCCGATGTACAGCGCGGCCCAGGGGCTGTTCCAGTTGAACGGCAGCACCGCGTCGCTGCGGTACTCGTTGTAGGTGCGGACAAAGTCCTCGAAGTCCACGTACCCGCTGCCGCCGCGGTCGAACAGCCGGTACGCCACCTGGAACTCGGCGTCGGGCCGGTCCAGCAGCGTGTCGAACCACAGCCAGTCGCGCAGAAACACCTTGCCCTTGCGGCCGCGGTCGGCCACGTCGAAAAGCACGCCGTACGAGTTCCGGCTAATTTTGGCGAAGTTCTCGGACCCGGCCGGGGCCACGGCGTCGACAAACGTCTCCACCGTGAGGTACGCCTCGCCGTTCTCGTCGCGGTCCTTGGCGTTGGCGGCGAACACGCGGTTGGCTTCCGAATTGTAATCCATGGCTCGCAAAGTCGGGCCTTAGAGGGGTTTTATAGGGGGGAGAGAGGGGGGGTTGTTTAGTTGGTAGTGAGTGCAGTGGGGGTGCAGAGAGGTGGAATGGGTGCGGTTGCGGCCTTTACTGCGGTTGCATAAAGTTTTCCCGTTGCCGTGGTGGTCGGTGCAGTGTTTTGTACGGAATGACTGTTTTCTCTGATTCAATGATACCGCCTTTTGGGGGTTGGTGGCTGCCCTTCACCTCGCGCATAGCAGCGCTGTATATATCGACCGCGGGGGAGAAACCCTGACACCTTGGGTAGGCGCCCAAGCGGGGAACGGAGACACCACCTCGGGTCAGGTTTATGGCCGAGCCGGTTTAAGGTGGTCCTCCCCCGGAGGGGCGGGTCCGGGGCCCGCGCTGCCTCGGGACTGGGCCGCCCCGCGCCTCCGGCCACCCCGGCCACCATCAACACCAGACCAGCGGATTTTGGCCAGTTTCGCCAATCTGGCTCCCATCATGCTCATGGCCTGCCGTGCATTTGCGGGGTCGCCGCGGGGGACGCCCAGACCATGCGGCTATGCGGGTGTCGTCATGCACGGCGACGCTGTTCGTGCATGCATGGTCACGTGCGGCAGCCCGCTCCCGCCCGCTCGCTCGGCTGGGGGCTCCAGTGGGGGAGCGCTTCCCGCCTACCGCTGTCGCCGTGCTGCGCCGGGCCCACCAGAATTGGCAATCTCCTTGGAAATTGCGCCAGGGACCGCCTCGGAAAAATTGCCCCCTCCGTCGATCTTCGAAACCACCTAGCCCGCAGGGCGGGCCAAGGCCCGAACCTGCCCCGATGAGGTTCCTAGCGAAATTTTTCACCACCCCGGATATCTCCACCCCCGCATGAGATGCCAATTGTTGTGGGGCCGTCAACCCCTAACGTAGCTACATTGAATACATAATTATGTGTGAACACCCGTTGAGACTGTTTCGCGGTGGCGGGAATGCTGGAACTTACGGCGTCTGACAATGACTCTTTGGGGAAATGAATTGCTGCCGAGGGACCGCGGGGCTAGGGCGGTCTTCTTGCTGCGAGCACCGAGTGGTCCCAAGTCAGGCGGCACAACCGCTGCCAGTTCTCCGAATCGTCGCTGGCCATGGCCGTGTTCAGCACCATCTCTCAGCTGCCGGGCCCACCCGTGCCTTTCAGGCACAGGGCTGGCTGGCCGCCCTGCCTACTCCAGGCGTGGCTAGTCAGGTCTACCCTTTTCTCGAAATCTTGTCTGCCTCCTCCGTCCCCTAAAATTGTATAGAATTCTAAATCCTCTGTAAACGCATTACGTTGATGCGAGCATCTATGCCAGTGTTCCGCGTCGTCTGTGCAGGCCCGAACAGTGTGTGCAGAGCGCCGCCTCATGCGCTGCGTTTTTTGCATGGCGCCCGAATTTCCAGCAGCAACCCCTACCACCATGCATCGAAGCTGCATGGAATCATCACCATCACCCAGCTACGCGGCGGGCCTTACCCATCCGTAAACAAACCGGCACCGCAGCCCATTTTCTCGATGTCACGGCGCTGGTCGCTGCGGCGGATTAGCACCCTCGAACCCATAGAGGAGGTCTCTCTCGACTCATTGCCGCCGTCCGCTGCGCGCCCTGGAGCGGCGGTCCAGCCCCGACGGGCTAGCGTGGGTTACTGCGTCAATGCTCCCATAAATGCCCGGCCCGGCCGACGCAAGAGCCTCGACGGCGGCGGGCACTCCGACACTCAGCGCCAATGCTTAATTGTGGAGCCCACGCTACCATCGCGCCGGCAATCTTACATTGCCAG
The DNA here is from genome assembly GCA_030555655.1 of Starmerella floris. Taxonomy (NCBI): domain Eukaryota; kingdom Fungi; phylum Ascomycota; class Dipodascomycetes; order Dipodascales; family Trichomonascaceae; genus Starmerella; species Starmerella floris. The sequence continues at coordinate 20,332 of JANIWM010000083.1, forward strand.
ACCGGCGCTCGAAGCGCCTATGGTTACCGATCAGTCGTTTGCCGAGGCCCGCCAGTTTCTGCTTCAGCACCGGCAGTCCATGCGGCGCGAATCGGTGGCCCGGTTTCGAGATTCGCTGCCGGAGACCGTCAGGCGGAGTTCCGGAATTTTTTGTCTTGATGCGCCGGGCGAAAGGGCCCCTCCGCGCGCTCCACGCATAAACCCCACGGGCCGCGGGCAACACCCTCCCCGAGCGACGCGGGCCGCGAATCGCCAGCCCGCAGCAGCGCCCACTGGTTCTAACCCCGCGGGCCACTCCGCTCAGGGGGGACTGGGTCCACCAGAAACGGCAGATTTTTGTGATCGGGTTCCATCCTACGCACGTCCCACGGCGGCATCGAAAGCCAAGGTGACGGCGGCGGTAAAAACGCGGGCCGGCGCCGGCAAAGCCAAGTTAGTGAACTCGAAAGCCACCACGGTCTCGACAAAACCCAGCACCAAAGTAGCCGCGAAACCCCCAGGTATCGTCAGGAATCCCGCCACCACAAAACCCACAGTTTGTGCCTTAAAAACCGCACCTGCATCCTCGCAACCGTCTTCCGCCACTTCCAGAGCCACCGCCACCCCTCGGAAGCCCGCGCCAGTCCCAGAAGGTTACACGGCACCCCGAGGGGCGCGCGCGCGGCGCATCGAAAAATGCAAATAACAGTCTAATATACAACAATAAATTAAATAAATACTGGCCTCGTGGCCGTACGGCCCGCTGAGGCAAAGAAGGCCGTCCAATGGAAACCTGTCATCGACTGTCTGCGCACCAAGCAATTACAATTGTTTACTGATTACGACAGGCGACTCATTGTAAACTCGTCAAGACCGTTGCCATTCATTAAGACGCCCAGCCACCATTGCGGAAGTTCAGTTCGCCGCTGTGACGGCTCCGATGCCATATGACGACCGCTTGAACGCCCATTGCGACCGTGTTAATGCCACTTGCCGGCTCAGCATAAAACCGGTTCAGCATAAAACCGGTTCAGTATAAAACCGGTTCGGCATAAAACCGGTTCAGCATAAAACAGGTTCAGCATAAAACCGGTTCAGCATAAAACCGGTTCAGCATAAAACCGGTTCAGCATAAAACCGGTTCAGCATAAAACCGGTTCGGCATTACCACCAGTTAAGAGCAGACTTCGACCAGCACACCGGCCATTACAGCATAACTGGCTCGATATAGCGGCCAGTTCGGTCCCGCGTGTTGCCATCAGTCTTATCACCAAGCGCCCAGCTTTACAACGGATCACTCTGATTTTAGCGTAACGGCCGATCGCACCCGCCGGCAAGTTCGTCCCTTGTTTTCTTACTACGACCGGTCCAGCGCCTCGTCGGCAATGGCACTGTCGGTCTCCTGGCTGTGTCCTTCCAGGTCGGGAGGAATCACCTGCATCTGCACGCTGGGTGCGCTGTCCAAATACCGCAGGCGCTCGAGAATGGAGGCGTGCACATTTTCCAGGTACTGGCGAGTGTTCTTGTTTTCGACGCGGCCGTCGAGACGCGGGAACAGCGAGTAGTCCGGGGCAAAATAGTCGTAGAACGGCAGGTCCTTGGGCAGCTGGGGATCGAGCTCGGCGTTCACGCACACGGCGGTCTCGTAGGCCCACAGCCGCGACACGTTGCGCGGCGTGTAGCCGCCACCGCCCACGACCATCATGGGAATGCCGAACGACTTGGTGAAGCGCACGCACTCGGCGTGGGCACGGATGTTGAGGTTGAACTGGCCGAGCCGGTCGCCGCCCAGCGAGTCGGCGCCGCACTGCAGCACCACCGCCGACGGCCGGAACTTGGTCATGACCTGGTCCAGCACCGACCGGTACAGCTGGGTGTACTGCTCGTCCTCGATGCCGTCCTGCAGCGGCACGTTGAGGCAGTAGTGCTTGCCGCGCTCAGCACCGATCTCGCCCAGATCCCCGGTGCTGGGGAAGTAGTAGCCGTCGTACTTGTGGAAGCTCAGCGTCATCACCCGGTCGCTGAGGTAGAACGCCTCCTGGACGCCGTCGCCATGGTGGACGTCGATGTCGATGTACAGGACGCGCGGGCACGTGCGCAGCAGGTTGAGGATGCCCAGCACGATGTCGTTGATGTAGCAGAACCCAGAGGCCTCGAACTTCTTGGCGTGGTGCAGGCCGCCCGTCCAGTTGATGGCGATGTCGCTCTGATTGTTGACCAGCTTGCGGCTGGCGTCCAGACTGCCGCCGGCGCACACCGCCGCGTAGCGGTACAGCCCATCGAAGATGGGGCAGTCCAGTCCGATGTTGAACTTCTGGATCTCGGTCGAGAACTGATCGAGCGTGCTGGGGGTCACGCGCTGCAGAAACTCGATGTAGTCCTGGTTGTGGAACTCCAGAATCTCCGCTTCGGTGGCGGGCCGGGGCCGGTACCAGTCCAGGTGCTCCTGGATCCCGTAGCTCAGCACCAGGTGGTCGGTCAGCATCAGCCGGATCGGCTTCATGGGGTGGGTCTGGCCGAAGTGGTAGGGAGCGGCGTCCTCATTGAAGTGGTACGACACGCGAGGATTGTACTCGGTCACGATTTTGTCGAACCGAGGCACCGTGGCATCGGTGGGGGCGTCGTACGTGAAGGTTGCCATGGCATGCGAGCGGTGGCTAGATGGTAGTATTATGGTGAGTCAGCGGCGATGGTGGTGGCTCTATAACAGCGGCCAGGCCTACGCAACCGTGAGCCAGATCGTAAATGGAGATGGCAAGCACACAACGGCAAATGTCCCCCTTCCGTAATTGGAACTCGTAAACATATATTTGTAAATGGCAATCCCAAAATGGAAGTAGTCGGGGGGGTGTCGGCGGTATTAATCTATTATCTAATAGAACCAGCATTTCCCCGTCAGCGGGCATTCGACATCGACATTGGACAACTCAATGACGAACCGACACGGCCGAATCAGAAATACATCCTGGAAATAGAAGGAAAGCAAGACATGAAGATGGGGCTACACTCGACTTTAAGACGGCATTCCGTGGTCCACATTAAGCCGAGGCCCCAAGTAGACTCGTTTGCAATCGCGCGTTACGACGGCAAATTGACCGAATTAGGAAATGCTAATCATTAGAGATAGTGTGCAGGCCAAGTACGACGCAGCGGCTTGTGCTCGATTCGACTACTGTAGCCTTGTTGAGCCCTGCCACAACTGGCGTGGGCAGCAGGGTATCGTCACATAGCTCCTAACCGCCACTCCCCACCACCTACCACACGATGAGCGCCGCCGGATTCGACCGCCATATCACGATTTTCTCGCCGGAGGGCCGGCTGTACCAGGTGGAATATGCATTCAAGGCGATCAAGTCCACGAACCTGACCTCGGTGGCGCTGACGGGCCGGGACTGCGCCGTGCTGGTCTCCCAGAAGAAGGTGGGCGACAAGCTGCTCGACGCCTCCACGGTCAGCTATGTGTTCCCGCTCAGCGAGACGCTGGGCTGCGTCATGAACGGGCCCATTGGCGACTCGCGCGCGCTGATGTCCCGGGCCCGTGGCGAGGCGCTGGAATTCCGCCACAAGCACGGCTACGCCATGCCTTGCGATGCCCTGGCCAAGCGTGTGGCTAATCTCAATCAGGTATACACCCAGCGAGCATACATGCGGCCATTTGGCGTGGCCATGACCGTTATCGGCAACGACGATGAGCGGGGCCCCCTCGTGTACAAGATCGATCCCGCCGGCTACTATAGTGGATACCAGGCCACAGCAGCGGGCCAGAAGGAGCAGGAGGCCACGAACTGGCTGGCTAAGAAGCTCAAGAACAAGACCGAGGTCCCGGGCGACTGGAAAGCGGTGGTGGAGACGGGCATCACCTGTCTCAGCGATGTGGCTGCGGTGGACTTCCGTAAGGGCGACCTCGAGGTCGCGTACGTGGGTCCCGACAGAAAGTTTAGAGTTCTGACCCCGGACGAGATCGAGGAACGGCTGGTGGCTATTGCCGAGCAGGATTAGGTAGATAGTTACTAGTGGTTGACGAAGCGTCATTAATGGATATAAATGTTGAACATGTTGAGTTGAAAAGACGGTGTTGGACTACGTAAATCTTGAATGATCAAAGTGTTGGGAAATAAATATGGTACATGTTGAATGAATGCGGTGGTGAATACCGGCGGAAATCCGGAAATCGTGTGGAAATTGTTGGGATCAACCCAGAGCGGATCTGTGAAGTCTAAACCAACCATTTTCAGGATATGTATACAGTGATTTCTTTCTGGTGTCATAACACACCAAGCCTCATGGGTAGAGGAGACTTGTGCGGTAGATCTAAGAGTGAGCGGAGGCTGCCCCTTCCTTGGCACGATCTGCATCGCGGGTAAGCACCACACGATAAGTCAAATAATATTTAAATTTTCTATGTAAGATGTGGCCGAATGATCTGGCACAGATGCGGCCAGCATGCGCTACGTAGCCAGGCGGCTCAACCACAGGATAGCGCGCGATTCATGTCTACCTGTTTGCTTGGGGAGATAAGAATCCTGACGACTCTCAGCCATGAACCTCCCGAACCTCGCTGAGCCACTTGTCGAGTAGGATCTGCTCAATGGGATCGTGTCCAGTCTTGGCAGGTTTGGGATCGGCGCTCGCCGCCAGCCGAGCAATGCGCCGCACAAGATAGTTCTCCACGCCCACCGTGGGCGGATCCGACCGCAGCAGATCGCTGATGTCGTCGAGCAGAGGATCCCGGAACTTACGGGCGGCATGGTGGAAGATCTTCACCAGATTGGTGCCGGCAACAGTGTCGGCAGCGACCGTATCTTGGTTGTATGTCGCCTGGGACACAGACCGCTCGGACCGTCGGCTGGTTGGAGACCACTGGCCCGACGGAGGTCGCTGGTTGGATGCCAGTCTGGTCCCCGTCGAAGACCGCATGCTTTCTGCGGTTGAGAACGCGGGTTTCGGAGTGCGCGGCGGCGCCAGCGCGATCGGGGGGACCATTTCCACGGGGCTCGGCGGCGGATGCTGTAGAAGCTGTTCGAGAGAAGGCTGGGGCTTGAGCGTGTCAAAGTCCCAGTCGTCGGCGTCGTCTTCGGCGGGCTCCTGGAGCGTGCGCTGGCTGTCGGCGGTGGAAGTGCGGGTTGCTGACAGCGTTTCGGAGGAGGACGCGATGCTCAACGACAATGGTTGAGATGCTTGCGATGAGGAATATGCAGTGGATTCAGACGAGGTCCGGTCCGAGGAGGAAGAACGGGACTTTGTGGGCGATGTGGGCGATGCAGACTTCGTGGGAGATCCGGGTTTCGTGGGAGATCCGGAGTCCATGGGATATTGGGGCTCTGAGGTAGAGTCAGGCCTCCTCAAAGAGACAGGCTCTGCGGGAGACGCGCTTTTCCGAGGAGTACCCCGCTTTGGGGATGGTAGCGGCGACGGGGACTCGAAGCCCCGCAGCGTGTCGATGGTCTGCGAGCCGTCAGCCGGCACCTGCGAGGCGTCCGTTGGCTGCTTTCCATCGAGGATCTGCGAGACGTCGGTCACGGGCACGGGCGGCAGCCGCTGATGGAGCAGAATCAGGAGGGTCTGGCGGTCACGGCGGGCCAGAAACGGGTGCTTGGCCAGCTCGGTGACGGGCCGCCGCCGGCTAGGCTCCATTTGCAGACAAGCGACCACAAAGTCCTGGAACTCGGGGCTGAACTTGCTGTCAAGCCGGGGAGGGCTCTGGCGAGGAATGGAAAACAGCGCCTTCATAGGGTGTAGGTGGCTGCGCGGCGGCTTGCCAAGGGCCAATTCCATGGCAGTAATCCCCAGCGACCACACATCGGCCTCGAATGAGTAGTCCTGCTCGTTGATTACTTCGGGAGCCATCCAGAACGGGGTACCCACAAATGTATTGCGGCGGCTTAGATTGTTGGAGAGCTGGGCGGCCACGCCAAAGTCGGCAATCTTGACCTCTCCCGTGTCGGAGATCAGCACGTTGGCCGCCTTGATGTCGCGATGGATTTTTCCGCTGCGATGGAGATATACCAGGCCCTGGACGACCTGGGCCATGATCTCGGCCACCGCCGCCTCCGGCAGATGGTTTGGTCGCAGGTCCTTGATGAGATCGAGGCAGGAGCCGGCTCCGAGATACTCCATGGCGATCCACAGCTCGAACTCGTGCATGAAGCAGCCGAAGTAGCGAGTGATGTGGTGGTTGTTGCACTCGGCCAGAATGGCAATCTCCCTCTGGATCTCCTCGATGTCGTCGTCACTGCTCTCAAGGTCGATGCGCTTGATGGCGCACTGGGCGCCGGTGGGTCGGTGCACGGCTCGGAACACTGTGCCGAACGAGCCCGTGCCGATCTGAGCCTGCAGATCGAACTGGGAATGCGACAAAGCCGTGCTACGACCCAACGCCATGGGTCCCAACGCCGTATTGCTGGACGTCTTCTTCATACTACTTGCCCAACACAAACGGGTTTTCTAGATCGGGTAACGGAACAACAGGCAAGAGAGTTCGAAAGGAAACACAAAGAGAAAACAAAACCCGAATATCAAAACTAAATCACCACCACACCTGGGACTCGACACCAATATGCAAACTTACGAGCAGCAGCTACCGAGGACAGATATGACGGGTTGGCGAATCAAAGCCTGTTCAGGAAGGCTTGGGAAGGGAGAGGATGTTTACTGTCGTTTTGTAGGGAATAAGTGGCTGCAGGTTGCGATGTTTACAGGGCAAGGGCCAAGCCTTTTCCGGAAAGTGGCGGCGTTGCTGCGCGGAGCTGACGACAAATCGCGCCATTGGCTATTGCCAGCGGCAAATTGTATTTCCTCGGGTCTCCTTTGTTAGGATCTGGCGGTGTGAAAGTAGAAGAGCTGTCTGGCTGAATTCCCGGTCGTGTTGGACCTAGGACGGCCCGGGCTAGGTAGTGGTTGTGGCCCTAATGTTTGGTATCTATTGTGTCCATAGGTCCTTATGAACAACAGTAGCCGTGTGTGCGCGTGCTTTATTATTGACCGCGACCCTATTGTGGCTGCGTCTGGTTGAGCTTAGTGAAATGACTATACCGCTTATGTAGTTTTGGTCAATGTACCGTCGGTGCAGTTCCTGGTGTCACTTGCACCACGGCACGCTACTGATCCTCATTGTGGCCCCTTTGGACGGTTCTTGCTGTTCACCTTTTTCTGCCTAATGCCCACAAAAGGCGGCCCCTAAGCGATCTATTTGATATTTACACAATTGGTGCTCCACTTGTTCTTACAATTGCCGTCTCACAGTTGCCGTCTCACAGTTGCCGTCTCACAATTTCCATCTCACAATTGCCGTCTCGCTCGATCTCACAACTCACCATTTCCCTCACATTTGTTCTGGCAATTCCCATCTCATTTGTCCTGGCAATTCCCATCTCATTTGTCCTCGGCCGTCACCATTGCAGCGATGAGATCGCATAATGGACCCCCCATCTCATACCTAATCCTGGGCGCACCCTATCCCGCGGGACCCACCTCCGTGGTCTTGTGGCCATTGTTTGTGGTCAGTGTAGCTTTGCCTGCGGTCAGTTCAATTGAGGCCAACCCCCATGCTACGAGTTGGCAGGGGTGGTCATGAAGCTCTTTAAGATGACATTGTCGCTCCCAGATTCCG
>JANIWM010000084.1:0-27952 GCA_030555655.1 Starmerella floris
CGTCGATCCACTTCGGCCGGGCGCCTTCTGTCCCGATGGCTTTCTTTAGCTCAGATTCCCACATTTGCAGATCCTCGCCCCTAGGCGCCTGGAAAGCAAGGCTATCCTTGTTCTTAAACTGGAGCTCGAAAGAGTTGTCTCCCAGTGGTTGAACACGAGTGGCCTTGGCTAGATTAATTAGCGCTCTTGGGCGGCGGTTCCGGGCTGAGTGGATGACCAGAAGCGGTGACACAGGGTCCAGGACGCAGTGCCGTTGTTTTCCCTTTGCGCGTGTAATACCCCCACCGAATTGTCTCAGCAGACCGGCAGCACGGGGCGGGCGGTTAGCCACAGATTTACGTGCGGCCTCGATTTTGGTCAGGGCTTGGCCAATAGAGTGAGGAACAACTTCCTTCCGTGAAACACATGGAACATAAAGCGCCTCCACGCTCATGGTGGCAACCACTGAGCGACGAACTGACCAGTGGTTGCGACCATAAATGTCCATCTCGCGGCATTTGCCGAATGCAGTCTTCTGAAAGGGCATGAGCTCAAACTGCGCGTATGAGCCGTCACTGCCCATATCGAAGTAATCGTTCATAGGCCCCGTTGAGTTTTCCGAGTGTTTCGGCTGTTGCAGCTTGAGCACAATAGTTGCTGATGTCCCATTCATGATGCCAATCCTATAACCTTCATTGTACTCAGCCAGATCAGTCAACTTCAGCGCTCGTGAAGACACACAATGGACTCCATTATCAATCGTCATTGTGACCAAGGTATTAGAGGGCATGTCATTAGCGTTATTGAGAGCCATACCCTTAATGTGGAGGTAGGCAACGCCTTGAGGCAGCTGTTCATCATCTGCGAAGCGCTGAGGATAGGAGTTGACAGATATAGGAGTAACAGTCTTCTGCTGCGGCGGGTTCAGCGCCAAACTGGGCGCGATGGTGGAGAGAGCCCTAGGTCTACCCTTCGAGTCATCAGAAGACTGCTTGGGGGTGACATGTGACGGAGGGTGGGATTCTTCCACTGCGGAAATCACCGATGTTTCTTCCTCAATAGGTTTCACTTGCTTCACAAAGGAAGTGTTTTCTTGAGAAGCCACCGGCTTGTCCACTTTTTTTTCCTGAATCAAAGCTTCTCGCACGTTCTCGCGACTGGGTCTGATCCGCGGCACATGAATCGGTTTCTCCTCAGCTGGTTTCTCGACCCCAGTTTCAACCGGTTGGGAATGGGTCTTCAACTCTTCCTTTACAGGAGAGGCGGGCTCCCACACTGGCTCCAGGGTCGACGGCACCCTCTCTTGAATTGGCGGACGCTGAGCTGAATGAGAACGCACAGTCGCCGAATGATCAGGATTAGATATTGTCAATTGTTTAGATTGCGACCCGAATTGGGATGACGGGTACTGGGACGAGCCGAACTGGGAAGAACCATACTGGGATGATCCATAATGGGAAGAGCCCAGTTGGGACGAATAGTTTGAACCTGATTGGGAAATCGCACTCGGAGCGTTGGGCAGTGAGCTCGCCAAGGAATCAAAGGTGGACCTGTTACGTGGAATGGGCGCCTGCTCATAGAAAGCGCGGGTAGTCCGGTCATTCTCTTCCTCAACAATATCATAGGCCAAGGAGTGCCGATTACGAGGGCGGCGCTCTGGGCTGGTAGCAATCACGTAACTACCACTCTCGCGGACAGTGTACTGACCCCTTGAACTTCTTGGCTGTAGTTCCACCTGATGGTCGCTTCCGAACCTCTCAGAAACCATTGAGCGCATCGTTGACGAGATGCTCTCGCCAAAAGAAGGCTCTCTGATGGAAATCTCCATCTGAGGCAATGGACGGGGAGAAGGAATGACCAAGACGTTAGTGTTCTCTGAGACCGGTGCTGGCCCAGCCTCTTCTTGCTTAACAGCAACGCGAGGGCCGTGCTCACGGTCCTCGTCAACCAAATTGTCAATAGATTCGTCAATATCGCTTAAGTCATTGTCCAAACTAGCGGGATCGTTGCGGAACTGAGCAAGTTGCGCATTATTTAGGCTCATATCCCTCAGAATCGACGTTTCTTGTAGCGAAGCCGACTTCTCGTGGCCATAGGCACGACTTGAGTCACTAAGCTTGTCATTTGTCGTCGTTGTGGTGGTAGATAGATTCGCAGAATCTTGAATTGGTGATTTTGTCGAGTCAGCGCTGCTTCTTTCCTTCTCAGTGCCAGAAAGCGAGTATGAGCGCGACGCTTGGAATTCTGGAAGGGGTCGGTTCAACGACGCTGTACGAAGCTGTTGAGCCCCTACGTCGGATTCTATAACACTGCTTAGATTGGTGCTGATCTCATCGTCCAGTCTCGAGGACATGAATGGTGTATTCGAAAAGTCGATGGGTGATAGAGAAGGCACGGAGCTAGGCACGAAATGCGGCCGGCCTCGCAAGCTGGCGTTCGAAACCTGTCTTTGTTTAGTCTTAAGGTCATAATTTTCGTCATTGCTTCCATCTGCATTGCGGAGGTAACGAAGTGTAGCTGGATCGAGTTCTTCTGAAAGTGAAGTGATATCTTGTGTGCTTTTCTCGGCCTCCATAGACTTATCATGAGTGGCATTGCTTTCGGACGACTTGTTCGTGAGCTGGTCACCAGCTGACGCCTTTTCCCTTTGATAATCTAGCGAGTCTTCCTTGGTATTAGTTGCAATGGTATACATGTCATGCAAAAGGTCCTTCCTATCCTGGGTATTTTCGTCCACCGCATGATCTTCAACATGTTCAACTAAGTTCTGAAGTTTGTTGTCATCAGGATTGCTATCTTTAAGATGGCTATGCTCAAATTTGTTATTCTCGAGCTTGTTATTTTCGGGCTTGCTATGCCCCAGTTTGTTTTCCTTAGGTTTGCTGTCCTCAAATTTGTTGACCTCATTTTTCCCATGCTCAGTGGCATTATTCAACGGTTTGACAGTAAACTTGGCCTCTTCGCCGTGCTCTTCATCCATTGAATCACTATCATCAAGATCATTTGCGCTGTAGACCTCCGCAGCAGACTGCGGTGAGGAGGAATGGTCACCCATAGTGCCCTCTTCCGCAGAGCTGTCACTCAACTCGGGCTCCCAACCGGAGGTTAACCAGGTATCAGCAGTTGTTGACTGTAGCTTATCCAAGCCGACAGCAGCCGACTGTGACTGCATCTCCAGATTTTGTGCATCAGAAGCTCCTGATTCCGCGTTATTAACTCGATCCTCTGTATTAGCAGACTTTGATTTGCGTCCCTCCATTATTTCGCGGAGTTTGCGAATCCGCTCCGGAGACCTGGCAGGAATTTCCGGCGTTTTCGGAATCTCGACATAAGTATCCAATGAGGTGTCCATGAAAGAAGGCTCCATCCGATTCGAGGAAGTCATGGATTTGCTTGGAGACTTATACTGTCCAACAGATTCAGACACAGGGGGGAGGCCAGGAACTGGCGCAGAGACCGTAGTGGATGAAACCGGAGCAGTAGCAGAGTCAGGCTGCGAAACAGGTGCAACAGGGATTTCTGGTGTATTACCTGTAGACGGTTGGTCACTTGCCTTGGGTTCATCTTCAGTAACAGTTGCGAGACGTTCCACATTGGGCGGTATGTGTTCCTCTTGAGGCAAGCTTGCGTCTTTGTTGCTCCCTTGAGTGGACTCACCGAGCTGCGAGCTTGTTTGCACACTCAAAGACTCCATTGAGGGATCCCAAGGCAAGGCCCCAGGGAAAGCACGGCGAACCACGGTTTCACGGGGTAGATCGATTGTTTGCGTCGGGATTGTATGCTTTGGTGTCTCAATGGATTGTGTTCTATCCGGGGCCTCTGCCACTCGTGAGGCTTCTTTGATTGGCGTGCTTTCATTAGATGACGCTTGCAAGGAATAGTCGCGAGACAATGTCTCTTTCGGAGAAGAAGTCTGCTCTGGGGAGAGGGCTTTTTGTGGGGACGAGAACTCTACAGGGTATACTGGTTGAGCAATATCTGTCGCTTCTGGGAGCACCGGCGGAGCATCGAGTTCATCCGGTTCAAAAGCAGCCTTATTAGATGGTGAGCTGGATTTTCGGGGCGAAGAATTGCTACGAACAGGCAATAGAACCGATTCGATCGACGAAACCGATTTGGGTGACTCCAGCTTGTCAAGGTCGGCCGAGTCATAATAAGTGATGCGGGACACATCAAACGAGTTCGAGGATGCCAGTTCTCCAGGATTAGCGGAGGATCTTTGAGTGGCAGGTGGCAATGTATTAGATTCGGGGGTAGTTCGCTCTGAGCTGGGAGCGGAGTTGGTGGTCAAAGAGGCATTAGAATTCAGCATGGAGTCCAGAGCCGGTGCTGACGCCGACGGAAAAATACCGAATTCAAAGGAGTCATTGTGCTGCAGCATCGGCAATAGATATGACAGATTCATGGACTGTGACGTGTTCAAAGGCTGAGACGAATTGTTCATAGTGCTGTCCATATTAGGCAGGGACCGGTTCGCAAACTGGGCGGCGGTCATGCTGGAGATGCCTATGGACTGGTCGATTTCCGACACCTCACTTAAAGACGAGTCCATTTCGACGTTGCGAGGATCGTAGGAGTTGCCATAGGTCTCCTGGTGATGATCGTCGTCGTATTCAGCGCCACCCTTCGCAGTGATCGCGAACTGATCGACGGCAGGGTCGGAAGGTGACTCTGCGGGGGCCTTTTCTCCGAGGATGGGGGGTACCATTCTATGCGTTTCATATCTATGCTCGTCGTACTTGTGGCTCTCAGTGTAACTGTGGGCATCGTACTTGGCAAGGCTGGTGTTGGCGTCCTCTTCCTCTTCCTCCTCGGGGATGGATCCGAAGCCGACCTTTTGCTGAACGCCAGCTCCGTGAGGATCGAGCAGCTGCAATATATCCTTCCTTCGTTTCGAGTAGGTGCGGCCCAGCTCAGCCGGGGGCGCCGGCAAAGACTTGCTTAGTGATTCGGTTTGGGGATGACGCTGGTCATCCTGCAGACTGTCTTGGCGGGCGAGAGCGGAGTCTTTCTGGGAACGCCAGCGCGCTGCCTCCTCAGGATCGTCGGGCTCGGGCAGATCGATCTTGCGGACGGGGAAGTACGATTCTTCTCCGCCATCGCTAGAGTCACTGGTTATGCTGCTGAACCGTTGGTGTCCAGCGCGGCGCCAGCTCTTTTTGGGGCCCAGCGAGGGGCTCATGCCGCTGCTTCCATCCATGATGACGTCCATGCGAAGAGACATGGGCGGTTGCTCTATTACCGGAGACACAGCCTCGTGCAGAGGCGAGGGAAGAATGCTAGCGCCCTTGTCAGTAACATTGGATGTAGCACTTTCAGACTTGGAAGCTTCATCAGTGGACTCCGTTGGGTGTCCATTAGGGTGCTCGCCAGCGGTGTCCAAGCTGGGCGGAGTGCTTCCCTTGCTGAGCTCCATGATCTGTTCGTCGAAGTCGAAGTCGTCGTCGCTGGTTCCGAGGGGCGCGTTAAGCTTGCTCTGATATCGCGGAGTGCTGAGCAGTCGCTCTTCACGGGACTGGTAGCTGGTGAAGGGCGGGGTAGTTAGCCGGGACCGCGGCGAAGAGCTAATCATGTAGCTGGTGGGGACAAGGTTAGCATTTTCTGCTGCGGAGGGCCCGGTTTCGAAATTGGGGGACCCAATGAAGTCCGGTAGCGTGGGCAGCGGCCGGCCATCATTATCGGACTCGCAGCTCTCCAGGGACATGGCGTCCCAATTGTCCTCGGTAATCTCGGGGGTGGGCGCGACATAACGAATAATCTCGTCCATTTGGTCAAACTTCACCGACTTGGCGGCCCGCTTGCGAGGCGAGCCGTCCTCATCGGCAGCCGTGAGCGAGCGGGGGCCCGGGACCCGGCTTAGCGAGCCCTGCCGAGCCAAAGCGGATTTCATCGACGGCTATTGCGGTGGTCAGCAACAGGTTGCTAGCGAAGGGGGGATGGTTCGATACTCCAGTGGGGGGACTGGCAATGGCACGAAGTGGGGTGGTTCTCGATAATGCAGGACAGCGGCTGGCCGGTGGATGGGAACGGCGGTCAACGGGGGCCCGGTCGAATTCGCACTGATCAGGGTGTCCAAGAATCGCGGCCGGAAATTCTGAGAATCGCGTGCACTCCGATCTGACTGGGGTGGGCTCGGTTTTTTTGGAGCTGTCGATCCTGCTATGAGCGGTACCGACGCGTTGACCTTGGATCAAGAGCCACAACGTAAACATGCCAGACGCTGGGCTAGGGTGGAGACCACATGCGTCCATCTCAACGCTCTCAAGCGTACACACTACTCTCGGAATCTGACAACGGTGGTGGGGTTTTACTGAAAGGGTGCTGCTGCTTACAGAACACACCCTAAAAATCCTCCATTGCGGTTCAGTACCGTTTCAATGCAGGCTCATCCATGGATGCTGATACCTGACTAGCTAAGACACATTGCGTAGAAGCTTAGTGAGGCGTACGCCTGCAACTTTTTTGTCTCTCTCCATTCACTGATTCTGGAAGGGTATTCCTCTGGAAGCACCCCGGTATTTCATATGTGATGGTGGATGCTTCTCTCCAGAGGTGCCGATAGCGTCCACTTTGCAATACATTCATTACAATATATATTTATTAAATTAGTTCTGGTATCTACATCGTTATGCCTAGGGCCATGGATAAATTTATGCAGCAATGATGCTCGCTAGGCCACATGTAACTTTGTGGAATCGCCGCAGAAACGCCGTTTTGCCGCGTGAGTCCCCTATCACATGTGAATCTTCCCATAACTTCGCCCATTTTTCCCTAATTCTAGGACAACCCCAGCCTACTGTCATTGCCGAGCGTCCGCGGCTCAGTGCTAGGTGTCTGCTTTATATTTACGTTCCCCCCAGAATTCGGACATTCCCCACTGACCTGCGCGTTGCACACGCAAGGTTAGCTAGCTACCCAGTCGGCAGCGTAGCTGGATCACGAACCCTAGGCCACCAACCGCCGGGCCCAAGCGTCCGCCAATAGACCGCTGCTGAAATCAGCAGCTTCCGACCGACTGGCCAGTCAGCGCACCTGGTCTTCGTAATGCTAGTGAATCGACCCGTCGGCGTTTCACTGTGCGTCTTTGTCAGATGGCACTGCCTCTCCCCCCGAGCCTTGACACCCTCGGACCTCCCGGGTTGGCGGGGCCCCACCCGGGCCTTTTCCACCAAACGCCCGAGTCAATTGAGCCCGGAGCACACACATACCCACAGCCACAGTGATCTAGAAGGACCAGAGGAGCCTGGGGTGCCTGTGGGGGGCGGGGCCCACACCCACGGCCACAGCCATGGCCTCCTCGGCCACAGCCACTCCCATGCCCACAGCCTGACCGGGGAGCTGCTGAGCACTGGCAAGCTCCAGGACCCCGCGGTGCGGATCACGCTTGTCGGCTTTCTCACCAACGTGGGCATGGCCGCGGGCAAGGCGGTGGGCGGAGTGGTGTTCAACTCGCAGAGCCTGATCGCTGATTCCATCCATGCCCTGAGCGACCTGATCAGCGACGTGCTGACGCTGGCCACGGTATCGGTGGCCAAGCGCCCTCCGGACTCTGCGTTCCCCCACGGCTACGGCCGGATCGAGGCAATGGGCGCATTCGGCGTCAGCTCGCTGCTGCTGACGGCCGGACTGTCCATGGGTTACGGCTCGTTGGTTGAGGTACTGCACGCCTTTGGCGTCACCTTGCCGGTTCTGGGTGGCCTTGCCCACTCACACGCCACGCCTGCTGAGTGGAGCGCCGCCTACATCGCCGTGGCGTCCATCGGCATCAAGGAGGCGTTGTACCAGGCCACGCGCAAGGTGGCAGAGCAGCAGAATTCGCCGGTGCTGCTGGCCAATGCATGGCATCACCGCGTCGACTGCCTGGTCTCGGCGGTTGCGGTGGCCTCGATCTCGCTTGGCCAGGTGATGCAGGCGTCCTGGGTCGATCCCCTTGGGGGACTACTTGTGAGTGGACTCATTGTGCGGGCCGGGTACCGGCCCGCTGTGGATGCAGTATTTGAGCTTAGCGGTAGCTTGAGCACGGCCCGTACCTCACCGAAGTCTCAAGAGTTTGCCGACACCGTAGGCGCTGCTGTGCGCCGGCTCGCCCCTAACTACACCGTGAAGTCATGCTTGCTGGAGCCGTACGGGTCGACCTTCGTCGGCACTGTGCAGCTCGAGAACGTGGACGGCAATGTCGAGTTTGTGGCCGCCCAGCTCCGTGACGAGCTCATGCAGATCGAGCACATTCGCCAAATCAATATTACCGTATGAGATCCCCCTTTGTGCAACTACACCGATGCAAGCCACCCTCTCACACATTACTGAAGAACCCTGCACTCTAAGGCTCTGCAGCGCATGCAGCGCATGCATTAAATGCATGCGGATTATAATCATGGGAATCGGCCGAGACAGGGGAATAAGAGTTGCCCACGACTATATACCTTTTCGAGATGATACCAAATTTAGGCCCTATGATAGGCACAAGATTCATGTCAAGCAATGGCCGCAACGCGAAGATCAATGGCAGTTCCACCACCAGATCAACCAGCGAGCTTCGCTTCACTCATCCGCTGTTGTATCTAAGCGAGCTCGACAAAACAGAAAAAAAATAAAAAAAAAACAACTCACCCAGAGAGAAAGCTTGATCAAGATGTGCGCAGCCTTCGCGTCCCGACAAAACCATCTATGTACTCTTGATCAATGAACTGAATGTATGATAAACAATGCGCAATAAATAAATAAGAAAATAAATATTATTTGTACAACCGGTCCTCGGGGTAGATTGGTTTCTTAAAGCACGGGGAACTGAGAGAAATGCCCTGTTGAAAGAACAAAATTAGCACTAC
The DNA here is from genome assembly GCA_030555655.1 of Starmerella floris. Lineage (NCBI taxonomy): Eukaryota > Fungi > Ascomycota > Dipodascomycetes > Dipodascales > Trichomonascaceae > Starmerella > Starmerella floris. The sequence goes on from JANIWM010000084.1 coordinate 8,808, forward strand.
CCATCGATGACCGCCGAGGGTTGCAGAATCATCCCTTGGGAACGCAACTAGTCGAGATGAGGACGGCCAGATCTTGCTCTTATTGGCGCCTGCGAGCACAATCGGCGCGGGCACATATGCGTTAACATTCTATATACAGCATCTTCAGGTCTTGAGCGGCGGCGGTGCCACCAACGGAAGGAGCCTTCTGTATCGTGTCTGGGCCGCAAGGCACCACAGCCCGTCCGAAAAGTAGATGTCTTGTCGCAACAGCAACGACAAATCCCTCACGTCCACAGGGTACTGAGTTGCTAGGATTTGCAGCCACTCCACAAGCTTGCGGGCCTCCCGCTTCTGCAGATACGACGAGTCGCTGAGGAAGCTGCTATGAGTGACAATCACCAGCAGCAGTCGGAGGGCCGGCAGAAACTGCTGGCTCACAAGGGCCTGCAGGGCTGGGATCGTCACAGGGGCGAGCGAAATGAATTCAACATTGCCCAGGCTGTTGTTTTCTACCAGGCGAACAATAGCCAGTGGCGCAATGTTGCACAAAATTAGGGCGCGCAGTGTCGGCGTGCGCAAGCGAGGATTGATTTGAGGCAGGTCGCGGTTGGTCACCAGTTTCAGCGTCACGCACGCAGGGTCGTCCACCACAATGTCCTCATTATCTGGGGCCAAAAAAAGCTCCAGTTGCTGGCAGGGAGGGCGGCCAATGGCGGCGTAGGCACTATAGGGCACGGCTAGTCGATCGATAACCCCGGAACCTTGGGAATGGAGGGCATGGCTGCCTTCATTGGCACTCTCGGGGTACTGCGAGGTGACCGGGCTCATGCTCGACGGCACTGTTTCAACAGGTCGCACCGCAATGGGTAAAATCGCCATCGATCCGTCTTCACACACCTCGTCCAGCTCCAGACTGGCGATGCGAGTGAGAAACGCCACCTCATGGCGGAACAGCCGGGGGATACGCAGCGTGGTCAGCAGCGGGAGCACCTGCCTAGCCACAGGAACGGGCCAGGGTGTCGCCGCCCGGGCAGTCACTCCAAACAAAGTCACATTGGTGTATTTCTGGGCAAGCCTACCTACCACCACCAAGGCGTCCTCAGTGTGGTGGGCCTCGACAACGATTTCCACAACGCCGCGCATGCGGGGTTGAATCTCCAGGCTAAGCTGAACCGCCTCGCTTATCTCGACGAGGGTGGTAAACTCAATGCGTAGTTTCTTGATGCATTCCACCGTGCTATCACTCACGGTGCGGTCCAGAATGGCTCGCGCCAACCGGGCACCGGACGATGCCCATTCCGTGAGCGTGAATTCATGATAAATATAGGGCTGGACAATCTCTTTAAGCGAGGAATTTAGTAGCAATAGACTGCGCATGTCGCTGGGTGTCAGATACGACAGGATCGACGCCCACACGGCGTCGGGTAACGAGCACAGCGTGGCCATCCACAATGCGCGAATAATCACACAATTCACACAATTCACACAATTCAGAAAAGAGCAAGGAAACCAATTAAAATCCTAATATGAAACCCCTTTTTGACGAAATTTCGCAACAGGTCTGGAAAATGTACTCGTTTTGTTAGTCAGGTGGGTGGGTGGGTTCCATCGCCACATCACCACAGTGTTAGTGTTTCTCTGACCTAGGGGCTGAGGGGCGCGCGGTGTGCCGCGTGCTCCCAGGGAAGCTCGGAAACGCATATGACCAAACGATTATGTTTAAACCGCGCAGGACTCATTCAACCTCTGTGGAACAACAGCTGCTTCTTCATTTGGGGGATTAAAAGGAAGAATGGAATTATCGCTGTTAGACTGGGAAGCCAAAGCTCCATTCGCTTGCTATGATAAATATTACCGTTTATGGACCGTACCTTAGTTTCAGCTGAAGTAAAAATTTTGCTATGATTGTAATTAATTGCAATATAAAATGGAGTAAGAAGAAAAAAAAAAAGACACGCAACTATTAATTTCATCCCGGTTGGTCCAGGAAAAAATCAAAAAGTTAGTCCCCGACGAGACTCGAACTCGCAACCTTCAGAGGATTTCGGACCGAAATCTGATGCGCTACCATTGCGCCACGAAGACAACTATATCCGTTCAAAGCACTTATCCTATCTGACTTAGACGCTCACAATGCGGTTCCATATGCGGGGATTTGCTGACCTATTAGCCGTGCCTAAGTGGCCGGAACTGGCATGCCGTTGCCCACGCAGTTGTGCCGCACGGCGGTTGGTAGCATCCGTCGCTTCCACGCCCGCCCGTCGCTCTGGTCTGCCAAAGACTCCCGTCAATTCATTCGCGAGTCACCCGTGGTACACAAGAAAACATGGATTGAGGCCCTGCAACTGAGGCAGGAGCTTATGACCCAGCACGGCGACGTGCCGAACTCCGGCATCATTTTTGCCCACAACGACGTAAAGACGCGTGAGGTTGCGGCACGCACCACCGCTGACTCGTTCAGCGCCGTGGTGTTCCCCTTTAAGGACAACAAGTGGTTTCTCGACAGCTACATCAATGCATTTGGCAGGTTCCGCATGGGCCAGCTGTTCATGGACTTGGACCGGCTCAGCGGTATCGTCGCCAACAAACATTGCGCTCCAGCAGAGCCTGTCATTGTCACTGCCTCGGTAGATCGGATTCTGCTCCTTAAGCGGCTCGAGGATCTCACCGACCACAACGTGGTGCTGTGGGGCTACGTTAGCTGGACAGGCAGGTCATCCATGGAAATCACGATCCATGCGTCGAGCACAACCGAGAGCCTGGACCCGGACGCCCCCATCTCCTTGGACCAGTGCCGGGCCTATGAGACCTGGCTGGTGGCCAACTTCACCTTTGTGGCTCGGGATCCGGAGACCCAGCGGGCGTTCCCTATCAACCACTTGACCCCGGTCACTCGCCAGGAGCTGACCGAGTTTGTGATGGCCGAGAAGTACAACGAGCGCAAGAAGAGCTTGGCCAAGCGAGACTCGCTAACCTCGTCGCCGCCCAGTGCCGAGGAGTCTCGCGAGGTCCACGAGCTGTGGCTGCGGCGGCGCCAGTCCGGTCAGAAGGGCGGTTCCAATAAGAAAATCGTATCTATGAGCGAGACCAAGGTGTACTCCACCGGCATCATGCAGCCCCAGTACCGGAACCGCCATAGCTTCATGATCTTTGGCGGGTACATGATGCGCCAGACCTTTGAGCTGGCCTACGCCTGCGCCGGAGCGTTTTCCCACCTCCCGCCGCGTTTCGTCTCCTTGGACACGGTGAGCTTTCGGAACCCGGTGCCCGTGGGCAGTGTGCTGCACCTCACGGCGTTTGTTGCCTACACGCAGCCCAGCAAGCGGGAGATCCAGATGGTCGACGGCGAAACCAAGGTCCAGACCGGCACCATCACCCAGATTCGGGTGCAGTCGGTGGTACGCGGCCTGGACAATGAGGATCATAAGGACGCGGGAACGTTTATCTACTCATTCTTCACCGAGGGCGAGTCCGGTTACGAAATGATTCCCGAGTCGTACGAAGAGATGATGATGTATCTCGAGGGCCGCCGCCAAGCCCTGCAGTCTCAGGACTACCTTCATGACCTGGTGGACCACTAAAACCGTCTATGTACCTTATATGTAGTCACCGTCCTTCTGTGGGCCGATCATAGCATCAATTATACATCTCGTTGTTTGACACCAGAGGGCTATCATAGCCCTGGCTCTAATGTTCTCATGATTTGATGGCATTGTAGGTGAACTCTCCGTTTACTTTTCTGTCGGCAAATGCGAAGGGTAATTCTTAGATGGTTCACAGATCCTCGATACACTCTATATATAGTACCTATGCAGCTGTCTCGTTCGACCACGGCTGTGTTGATATCGCTCACTGTATAAGCCAAGATTGATCATTCTCGTCCTCGTTGTGGAGAAAGCGCGCTCAAGCGAGAAACCATTTGTTTATTCCCCAATGGCTCGATTCCTCCATATCACGAAACATAGTTGATTTCAGTTTCCCGAAGGGGGGCCACCAATTCAAGGCTGGGTACCTCTCGCATCTAATATACCGCGTTTAGAGTTTGTATGACATGACAATGACAACGACTCAGACCAACCTTCTCATTTTGCAGCAACAGTTGGTTCTTATATTCTGTACATATGCTTATATCATGACTACTTTCGTGAAAAACTCACTGCTGAAATATACGAAGTCCGCGGCTATACTGGATCTCTTTTGCGACCTTTTCACCCAATGCCGAGATCACAAATTTGACCGGCTGCGTACTCGTTTCCCAAACACACACGAAGTACAGCCGTGACAGAAACGGTCCATCCTAGTGCCTATCTGCAATTCAGACCACAAACTCATCCTCCTCGTTCTCTTCCTCAGGGATCGCTGCCGGCCGCCGGCTCATGCGCTGTAGTGGGACATATTCACGGTGTTTGGCCTCTGGCTTCAGACTGGAATGCAGCAGGGCGTGCACGAACCCGGTCCCTGAGAGGCCCTGCCCACGGAACCACCAGACAGCGCCAAGACCCGCGACAACGACCAAGACAACCACAAGGGCCACTACGCCAGCCTTCTTATAGGCTCGGTACACCGCCCGGTCAATGTCCTCTTGCGAGGACTTATCGGCATCGCCGGTGCTAGTCTCCGCCTTACCTGATTCGGCGTCATTATCGACCTCAGAGAGCCTTTCGGGTACAGACTCACCGAGCCATCGGCGTAACACCAGTTGACTCTCCTTGAGATGGTCATAAGGCACCATGTGCGAAGCGTTGGCTACATGAGCCATGGTCAACTTTCGCTCCGACACAAACGAGCCCCACTCGGTTTCTTGGGGCGAATCGCCGAAGCCGCTTTCGCCGCCCCATTCCATGTTGGCGACCATGCGATCCAGACCAATGTAGTTGCACACATAGTCGTTGGTGCCGGCCATCAGTAACAGCGGCGTGGTTTCAAGAATCTCCGGTAAGAACTCGCGGCTGATCTGCCCCGAGTGCATGCTTTGATGTACGGATGCTGAGCATTCTTGCCATGCCACCGTGCCGGCATCTTCCAGGGAATCTGCGTGCAACGCCTGGCGGACGTCGTCCCGGCTCAGCCACTCGCCGACTCTGGGGAGGGCTGGCGGCCATTCCATTCCACACTGCGGCTGTGGCGAGTCTAATGAAATGTCGTAGCTGTTGACGCAACGGTTCTTGTCCGCCTTGTGGGTGGTCGGGTCCACGAAGTGGTGATTCAGGAACTCTGAGATGGACTCACAAGTGGGCACCGAGAAGCCGTAGTTGCCGCGAGCCAGCTCATTGAGGCACCTCTGCTGCAATTGATCCAGCTTTTCGAAAGCATCCGTGGGTACCAGGCCATGTTCCTTGATAAAGGGAGCGTAGCTGAGGTACTGGTTGGCCGGATCCACCCAAGGATTGATCAACACCAGCCCGGCCACGTTTATTGACGAACGGGCCTCCGCGTTCTTCTGTAGACTGCGATAAACGTGGGGTATGTACTGGCCCGCAAATGACTCGCCTGCGAGAATGATCTCGGTGTCCAGGACCTCCGGAAACACCTCGGCGTAGGCCAGCAAAAACGTTACCACGGCATCACCGGCCTGTTCTAGCGAAGTGATTCGCGGGCCTTCTTCGGGATCGCTGAACCCTGTGCCAAATGGCTGGTCCAGAAACAGCATATTGCCAACTTCGGTCCAGGCGCCCGACCCGGGGGCACTTATCCTCAATTCGGGTTCGTTCCCGTAAAACCGAAGCGGCCCCACCTCGAGCAACGCGCCGTCCAGTGAAGAGCAGCCCGGACCACCGTTGAACCACACAATGGTTTTGTTCGTGGGTTGGGTGGCCCGGAAGTGCCAGAAGAACAGACTAGAGTTGCGATCCAGCCCCATTTTCGAGCCCACCTCCAGACGCCCCGCGTGCATTTCTGGCAGACCAGCTCCAGGCACCACGCCCGGCAGATTGCGCACGTAGAAATCGCGCGCACGGCCCGACTGGATCCCTAATGACGCCCAGGCTAGTCCTGCCAGCCAAATCAGGAAACGCATGTGAGGTAGGGTAGTGGGCCTGGCGTCGATGTGATAGACACTGCCTAATAGGGCTAAGACATGTGGTGGGGGGATCAATATAAATAATGATAGTATATATGTTGCATGATCGAAAGCCGGAAGAAAGTTCAACGTACATGCGAAAATGCGTTGAAAATGGGAGTGAATATTCCACCGGGGAATGTGCGTGAATAAGTCCCTTTTCGATTATCCATATGCATTCTTTGAGATGGACAGGTCAGAAGAAGCTCCGATTGTACATATACGTGATCTATAACAAATCTGGACATCATGCAGGCGTCATCTAGCGTAACATAAACCACTGCTATCACATACGTAGCAGACGTTTAGCTACCAATAGCGAGATGCTGGCTTGTACGCGGCTTTCAAACTAAATGTGAATCGGAATTGAGGCCCCACACAGATCAATTTCCCGAACAATTTGATCATAAATGCAGTCTGAGTAATACCTTGGCTTGATGATACCTATATATTTCGCTCTTTAACCTCCCTTCCTCCTGCGTCTCAGCTCCTCCACGTCTTTAAAGTTTCTGAGGTTTTTTGCTCACCAGATTCCAGCTGCACAAATTTTTATCTGCTCAAGTCTTTTCTCCAAGGTTACATAATTAATCACCAACAAAGCCATAAATTTTATAGGGATTCATTTCTCTATGGAATATACAGTTCTATCATATATTGTATAAGCCAGGTCATCATCATTTGCGTTTGCTAATCATACGGCGCTGCCGAGTTGGGTTGGTCATGTCATAGTGTGCTGGTTCGGAGTCGTTAGAGCCAGTATCGTTCAGTTGTTAATCACACTTGCTACCTCAGGCTAGTTCGAACTAGTTGGTAATTCGAACTAGCAACTAATAACCACACTTGCGAATCCAGAATGGCTAGTTAGGAGCGGTTAGTCCAGACTCCATAGAAGTTTCTTAGCCGGGACTGGTTCTGGGCTCATCGGTCCAGACTGGTTGGGTCCAGCTTGATGATCCCGACCAGCCCGAACTCCACGGTCAAAGTAATGCTGACTCAAAAAGTGGCTTTCTGAGACTAAGCTCACCACGTAGTCGCTACCTCAGTAGCTTGCTGCTTTAAGCCACTGATTAAGCGGTGGCCGCGGCATCGGGGCCCAGGGTGGGCTTGCCCACGGGGTTCTTCGTCGGGTTCTTGGAGTGGAAGTCCTTAATGGCGGACTTGATGGCGTCCTCGGCCAGCATCGAGCAGTGCATCTTCACCGGCGGGAGCGAAAGCTCCTTGGCGATCACAGTATTCTTGATCTTACCGGCCTCCTCCAGGGACATTCCCTTAACCAGAGTGGTCATGTACGACGAAGAAGCGATCGCCGAGCCACAGCCGAAAGTCTTGAACTTGACGTCGCTAATCTTGCCGGACTCATCGACCTCAATTTGCAGCTTCATAACATCGCCACAGGCAGGCGCACCGACAAGACCGGTGCCCACGTTCTGCAGCTTCTTGTCCATGGTGCCCACATTGCGGGGATTGGTGTAATGGTCGATGACCTTCTCATGATATTGGCGCACGCCACCGAGCGCGGTCCGAGGCATCGCCGCCAGCGAAGGCAGCGGCTTTGTTGCGCGGAGAATCCGTAGCATTGCTAATCACTTGTTGGCTGGGATGATGGGTTGCGAAGGGGTTGGTTTCCTGATAGCCTGGGTACAATGTGAGGAGATCAAATTGATACCAAGGACGGATGGAATATATATGACTGGTGAGAGGATACGCAGTGCAGCGAAGGTTGGGGTCTAGACTACCGACCACACGTGATCAAAAAAACTCCCGACCCCTCCCTTCCCGGCCCGGTAGCGGCTCCCCGTTCCTCCGAAGGGACCGCTATGGCAGTAATGGGAGGTAGATCCCTCGCTCACATGTTGCCACCACGAACCTTCGACGGTGTTCGCGGTTAGGCGAAAGGTTAGGTGCCCGTCCATGTCGTCCACAAACCACCGTTATAAGGTCCTTAGTACTGGGGAATCACCTTGGTTCTGTTTACATCGGAGGGATCACGCATCCGCGTAAATAAATCGACTGCATCCGCTAATTTCATTTAGGAGTGTTGATAAAATCAGAGGCCTTATGCTGAAATTGACGAAACTTTTCAATGGACCTTTTAAAGTCGATCTGCCTGAAGATATGCTGCAAAGCATGGTCAGTGACGAGCCGGTCTTTACCAGCCCGATGATCTTTCGCATTGCCACTGAGAACCAGATAAGGTATGTGGGCGTGCGGGAGTTCACGGCTCAACCGGGAGAGCTCAGTCTAAATGCTCAGCTTGCTGCGCAAATGGGCGTCGAGGTCGGGGACTCCGTGAGCGTGGAACGGCAAGAGCTCCCTAAGGGCTCCGAGCTCACGCTAGATGTTCTCACCGGTTACACGGCCGACGTGGATCTCAAGAGCTTGCTGGAGTCCTGGATCCCCAAAAATTACACCGCCCTTGCGATAGACGATGAGCTCCACATAGATTATCTCGGGAATCAACACCGACTCAAGGTCGCTAGCTTCCAGCCAGAAGGTGCTGAAGCAATCTGTGTGCTGGACACCGATATGGACCTGATTGTTAATGACTCGAACATCGTTGGCTCAGCCCACTTGACACAGAATGAGGACATTCATTCTATAGAATTGGATCATCCCGTTACTTCAACGAATGTGTTGGTGGGGACAACCCCAGCTAATGTGGATCATCTCTATTTCCACAGCACAGAGCTCGCCGTGATTGGCCCTGAGCATGCGACCTCAGAGTCATCATTTGTGGCAGTCAGTAATGACGAGGAAGTCAAAGTACCTATTGACCTGGTGGGCCCCCGATTCGCAGTGCTTGGTTCGGGAGAGCTTACGGTGTCCACAAAGTTAGTCACCACCACTGCAGCGGACACGAATGAAGAGAAACGTGCGTGCGAATTCTGCGGTAAACGGGTGCCTGCCCAAAACTATATTTTGCATACCAATTTTTGCGCTCGCAACAGCGTCAGCTGCCCCGATTGCGGCCGGAAGTTCGGTCAAACCAAGCATATTCCTGAGTCTCATGTCAAATGGCACGAGATCACCAGACATCAAAGCATGGCATGTGCAGCAGAGGGTTGCACGTATCAGGCGCTATCATCAGCGGATCTTGGTCTGCACCGGGCCACTAAATGTCCAGGTAAATCAATTTTGTGCCAGTTTTGTCATTTGCTTGTGCCCCAGGGTGAGACCACCGCGGTAGACAAGGCGCTGGGCCTTACGGCCCACGAATCGCAGTGCGGCAATCGAACCACCAACTGTTACATTTGCCAGAAGCGTGTGCGGCTACGCAGCCTCGATACCCATATCAAGGACCACGACATGCAGCGAAAACTCCGACCAACCCCACAGATGTGCTCCAACCGCAATTGTCCCAATCCATATCCACAGGCTCCAGAGGGATTGTGCAGCGCCTGCTTCGGTCCTTTGTCCGTGCCCGGCTCCAATAACGACAGCGAAAAAGTTCGACAACGAATTCTGCGGCGCTATGTTCTGCAAATGACGCGGGGTTGCAACAAACCATGGTGTAACAATAAGTATTGTGCCACGAACAGTAAACGCACGGCCAAGGAAGCCATGGAATTGACCCAACAAATCATGCATGGACAAACGCACTGGTTCTGCGTTGACCAAGAGAGCACTCAGCGGCGCATGTTCGTCGATTTCGACGAAAATAACAGCTATGCGCTGGGGTGGAGGGCGCTGGCAATTTCCCAGTGCGGGTCCGAAACCGAAGCCGCGCAGTGGTTGCTTGCTAATGCCAATTAGTTGTATATTTATTCGAAGTAAAGGACGAAGTTCTTATTTCTATTCTACGAATAGAAGCATACGAAGTACTATATCAAAGAGAGACAGGCATTTAGGGGGATCCAAACTTAACGTGCGGTGGAGACTGTTTAGACGGTCCCCATTAAGCTCATTAGAAGGTTTTCGACAACCCCACTGTTGAGAATATTGGAGCCGGCACGGCCCGAGGATTCCGCTGGTTTTGCTTGACCCGAGCTCTCAGCGGGTTTTGCTTGGCCGGAAGACTCAGCGGGTTTCGCCTGACCGGACGACTGACCCGGTTTTATCTGGCCGGACGATTCAGCGGGCTGGTTCATCTTATTATAAAATGTGAAATCATGGATGTAATCGCTGGCCACGCTCTTCAATGTGTCCAAAGCTGCGGAACCGGTGGGGTTGGCCTTTAGTGAGTAGTAAACGTAGGCGCAGTGGGACTTCACCGAGTTAACCTGGCTTTCGATAGCAGGGTCCGTGGCCCAGGCCGCCGTGGTGGACGGGTGGCTGATCAAGCTAGTGTTGAAGTTCGTTCCCTCCGTACGAACGTAGTCGACCAATGACCAGTACGGCAGCTTGTTATGAACCTGTTGATATGCGTCACGGGCGTTGGTGGCAAACTTGTAAAGCGAGGTAGCATCCGGCTCATCGCCATTCATGAACCACATCTGATCGGCTTCCTCTGCCAACTGCGTGTACTGTGTAGGCCGGAGCGCGGCATCAATAATGACTTTGGCTACCGAGGAGGCTTTCTCTGGAGGAACACCGCTGGCACGGATGGAGACAGCATTGTCAACAAAAGCCTGACTGAACTTATTCATGACCCATGGGCGAGGCCCCGGCGTGGTAGCCGCTGAGGAGGTCGAGAAAGTGGTAAAGGCGGCTGTCGAACCCGACGATGTAGTGGGCACCGACAACGAAATCGCGCGAGCCAAAGACTCCGAAGAGTCGTCCGGACTGCGGGGGATCAGGAGAGCCGACGAAAGCAGCGGGAAAAGAAACAGTTGGGCAGATTCAATGGAGACCATTCTTTCTTACTTATGATTTAAATCTGAAGGACAGTGCAGTGTAGTTAGAATAATGACCTGCGAGGGATCGTACATATTTATATTTCAGGTCTCCATACTGGTCCGTGATAGTCTTTCGTCTGTGCAATTTCGGAGCATCGATATGGGAGATTTCCCTGATCTCGAAATTACACTTCTTATTTGATTGATTCCTTGTTTTTAAGCAAATGACCATGTTTTCCTTTTTTTTCTCGGAAGCTAACGGCGGGACCTGCCTAGCTAGCGGGCTTGCGGTGATAAAAGCCGCTGGCTGCTGCTTTGATGAAAAACGTTCACCTCATCGAAGCCAACCTAAATAAGGTTACAAATTAATCTCACAAAAGCAGCGAAAATTTCCTCGGCGCTCCGCCTCACCGTGGAAAAATCCATTGGTCAAAAAAAAAAGAAACTCATGTGTGCATAGCTATCAACATAGGCAACATCAAATGAACACGCAGTAAGATTGCAACGTAAATAACAATTAATTATGTCTGTGCGTGGCAGCAAGCATGTAGAGTACAGTGCGCTCCTGGGCTATTCCTGGGCTATTCCGTATCGACGAGTTGAGCATTTACTCCAGCGACGACGTAAGAGCAGCGACAAAAGGCCGCGACTTATTGGATGCCGATCTAGATGAATGCCGATCTAGGTACGATTACTTGAAGAACTTACTTAGGGCGACCTCGGAAGCATCGTTGCGGGCCATGACCTTGGCAACCGCGAGCTCGAAGTCTTCCTGGGTGACGTGGATACGGTGCTCGCGTAAGGCGTACATTCCGGCTTCGGTGCACACACCCTTGACCTCAGCGCCGCTGCTGCCTGTCATTTTTTCGGCTATTTTGCGCATGTCGATGCCCCTGGTCAGATTCATACGCCGGGAGTGGATGCGCAGAATGTCCGTGCGGGCCTCGACGGTCGGTGGCGGGAATTCAATTTTGCGATCGATACGACCCGGCCGCAGCAGAGCCGGGTCGAGGATGTCGAGACGATTGGTGGCCATGATGATCTTGATGTCCTTGCTGGACTCGAACCCGTCCAGCTGGTTCAGCAACTCCAGCATGGTGCGCTGCACCTCACTGTCGCCGCCGCTCGAGCCCTCGACCCGCGAGGATCCGATCGAGTCGATCTCGTCCATGAAAATGATGCTGGGCGCGTGCTCCCGGGCCATGACGAACAGCTCCCGCACCATCCGCGAGCCCTCGCCGATGTACTTCTGCACCAGCTCGCTGCCGCTGACGCGGATGAACTTGCACTCCGTGTGGTGCGCCACCGCTCGCGCAAGCAGGGTCTTACCCGTGCCGGGGGGTCCGTAGAGGATGACGCCCTTGGGCTGGGCGATGCCGAGGCTCTCGAAAAGCTCCGGGTGCTTCACTGGCAACTCGATCACCTCCTTGATCTCCTTGATCTGCTTGTCCAGACCACCCACCATATCGAAGGTACTGTCCGGGACCTTTTCAACCATCATCAGCGAGACCAGAGGGTCCACTTTGTGGGGAAGGATCTGGTGCAATTGGTAACTATCAGCACGCAGACAAACGCGCATGCTGGGCTGAATCTGCTTGATATCTATTTCCGGCGACAAGTCGACGATGTACTTGCCCTCCGGATGGACTTTGACCAGAACCTTATCCTTGGCCATGACCTTGACCACCTCACCCACGTAGCTACCGGGCTCCTGGAGTAGCTGCAGCTCCTCCTTGAGGAGCCGCACCCGCGCATTCAGAGCGTTGCGCTGGGCCTCAAGGCGGCGCAGGTCTTGCTTTTTGGTGTTGATCTCCAGCTCCATGGACTGGATGTTCTGGTCCAGAAACGGACGCACACCATCGGGTAACACGTCCCTTTCGGAATCGCGACCAGAAATGGTGCTAACGCCTTCCTTCACAACTTCAGTGGCCATTATGGAGTTAAGTTGTGTGGTTAGTGGTGGTGAGTTGAGGTTTGGCGGGGTTGGGTGGCACTGAGCTCCCACTGACCCTACGCCATATCGGGGGCATCAGCCATTATGAATGCAGTACCTAGGATACGCGCAGTGGAACTATACCTCCCCCACACGGTTGTCGTTGATAAATCTTATGTTGCTGATAAGATATCCTCACACCGCTCTATCGCAAGTCTCTCTTATAATTTCTCAATTAATCAACATACGCCTTACCAGTATTAGGTCCCATGTGACAACGACTACTACTATTACTATTACTATTGCTATCACTACAAAACTACTAATAGCAGGGAGGGGAGGCACTAGTTGAGGTACTCGTCCGACCACCACAATTCACTTTGTCTCTACTACTATAAGTAATGGTGATTGTCGGCTCGCTAGTGCAACCCAGTTTGATTTATAGTTCTCCCACTGCTGTTTACGTTCACCTCGATGTGCAATATTACATTGCTAATTACTTGCCCTTTAGCAATCGGTTCTATTCTCAGTATTTGCAGCGTGCTGCTTACTTATGTAACCTCTAATCATACTTGATTGACGACGACTTTATGATCACAGCTCGGGTCGTCTACACTGGTAAGTAGGGCACCCCCACCCAACTGTCACTAGCATATATTATGAACATAGTCGGTTCCCGCTTACGTCATAGGATCCTCCACTGCATGCTTTACTGCAAATGCCAGTGTGACAACCGGGTCTTCGTGCCTCTGAACGAGAATGACTGCGCTAAGTGCACGGCTCAGCTGTGCTCGACGCTGGAACAGTGCACCACCAACATCAGGTCAGTCACACCTCACTGCATCAACTCCGCCAGTACCAAGGACATGTTGGTCATCCTCTTCTACATAGTGGCATTGGGCAGCCTTCTCGGTACCGTTCTGTGGCGGAGATTCAAGTAACCTATCCATCAGGATAGCCCAGCGCCTTAGCGCTGCCTCTCTGGGGAGCATCCGTCTTCAATCACTAGTTACCCTTGCTTCATGGGAAAGGCATCGCTCATCACAGTCAATGAGGCACTGTTCGATAACGAGCTGCCCCGGAGGCCTGGGTTCGGGCAGCCTAACCACGACCTGTTCCCCATAAACAGAAACCACAAAAGATAAATTACTCTGTAGTTATATTCAGACTTCTACCAAGAATGGCAATAACCCCGCAAGAAGAGGAAAAGCTAGCGGCCAAGGGGTCAGCGCAAGCAACAAAAGCCCCGCTTCCGTCGCGTCGTCGCGCTGCAATTGAGCCCCTCGCTGCCGCGAATAACGCGGACTCTGGTCAGAGTGTCGGACCACGCGCCTCTCCACTTCGCAATTCCTCACTGAACAGTTCCACATCGCTTCCAATGGCACCCGTGGCAGCCATAATGGGGTTTTCAGTGCTCTCCGCGGTTTTCTGGCTACGCGACATTGTAGACCGCGTGTGCCAGCATCTGCTCACCCTATTGAGCCAGGTACTGCGGTTGTGCGACTTAATAGGGGCCCGCTTAGATTCCCAATGGTCGCAGCGCTGGGGCACGGCCACGGACCTACAAACTTGTTTCTGGACAGGAATGGACTTCCCTGTGTGTCGAAACAATTCGGCATGGATGCCAACGGGGCTCATGTGCCAGGACTTCCAGCTGGATTCGCGCGACACCCATGCCTATGCCGCAAACGAAGCATCCAACCGCCGTCTGGGGGCATACAGCATTTATCCTACCCGTGCGCGCAGCAGGGAATACGGAACTGGCTCACGGCCGGCTCTGGAGTCAGCCATTTGGAACCAGGCTCTGGATATAACCTCGTCGGAGCAGAGCCGGGTGGACCTACGGAACAGCCGGGATTGGCAGGGGCTGTGGCACTCCTTTGGTGCCGTAGATCCGCCATCTTCACAAAACAGCCTCAACCAGAACATCTCGTTCGAGGTGCCTATTATTGGAATCGAGACTCCACTGGGCGACATGTCATCGGTCTTGCCGTCCCGCTTGTCTACGGGGTCACCAGACGTTGCACCCTGCGTGACCCCCGTTTACAATGCGTTTGAGGCAGCATCGTATTTGCCATCACTACCACACCCCCGCGCTCGGCCATTTACCTGTTCCACTCGACAAATGCCTTCGCACCAGTCGCGGTCGGACAGTAATGCCCAGGTCACGCAAACGGTTCGCACGAGCGCCCGAGCTCAGAAAATGTTCCAACATCGCCTCTTTCTAAAGTGGAAGCGCATTCGCGCTCGCCGGTCCAAGTTTTTACGGCGAGTGCCCGCCGCTCTACCCCCGCCGATCGGGGAAACTTGTTTGAAGAACACCAAAGCGGGGGAGGATCCACTCATTAAAGGGAGCATGCCCATGCGCCAAGACTGCGCTGACCATCCCAGGGGCAGAGTACAGCCCCCAATACTGGACCAGCCAGCAAAGAGCGGGGAACCGGAGCAGCTACAGGGCAACCAGCCTAGCCGCGGACTAATCGACGGGCTCGAGGTATCCGGACTAGGCAAGCAGTCCCACGACAATGAAGGGCCTCTAAGCGAGCAAAGTCCAGAAAGCGAGCAACCCGAAGACAGTGGGAATATGAAAGAAACCCCACTACTGGAACATAGCGGATCACTTCAACACCGGGAGCCACTTGAAAACAGGGAGTCACCTGAAGAAAGTGAGGAGGATACGCCACTAGAGGATAAAATGCTACCCGTTCAGTCAGATTATAAGCACCATACGGGGCACAGCGAGTACCAGGAACACAGCGAGTACCAGGAACACAGCGAGTACCAGGAACAAAGCGAGCACTCTGAACTGAGTGAGAAAGTTGAGCACAGTACGCCGCAACCCCCTGATTCCCCACCAAAATTCATCGAAGACGTTCGCAAGGAACGCAAGCGGCAGCTTTTCAAGCGGGTTTTCGGGAAGCCTCAGGAAACCCCAATTCAGCCGTCTCTCGAGTAAACGCCGGCTTCGCCCCATACGCCTCCTCACCGGTTAATCAGCCTCGCAAAATGGGTCAGTGAGATATCTTTCGTACTTATTTAATAAAATATATGCGATCATTCATGTCGGCCAATTATTTTCGGCGGCCGCTCATGGAACGACCGAAGTCGTTGCCTCGTCGGCTAGCCTGCCGACTCTTCATCTTTTCGCGCTCAGCCTCCTGGGCCTTGAGCTCGGCTTCCATGTGCACCTGGGCGATGGTCTTGGGACCGTTGTCCTGGATTCCCGTCCAGCCCTTCTTGGCCAGGTCCTCCATATCCATGATCTGGAATCGCAACCGGGCGGGCAGCTTGCCGCTGGTGCGCCAGCCGGTCATGATCTGCATGGCCTTCTCCAGCAGGCTGCGCGGGTCTGTGTTGGGCTGCTGCATGTCAGCCAGGCGCTGGTCCAGGCGCTGGGACTCGAGCTGGGCCTGCTTGATGGCCTCGGTGTCCTTGGCGGCGCGGGAGTTAGCCAGCTGCAGGTTGGCGTTATCCAGCTGTTTCTCCACCAGTCCAATATTACGCGAGTGGTCCTCGCCAGCCTTGATCAGCGTCGGCGCCACCGTCTTGATGAGGCGGGCCATGGATTCCACCACGTCTTCGGTGGGCTCGGCCTGGCCCAGTCGAATGACGCACTGCGCCACCAGCTTCACGCTGATGAGACCGACCTTGTACAGCTCACCAATGAACTGGATCAGACCCAGACCACGGCGCTTGAGACTGACGGCCTGGTAGTACTCGTCGCTCATGACCTCGAAGTTGGTAATGTCCTTGGCATCGGCCCACCCCTTCTCGAACTCCATTTGGGCCATCGACAGCAGGTAGCGACGCAGCACTGACAAGCCGCGCACGGGCTTCTCAGGATCGGTGGAGTCGACGATGTCATCGGGCAGGATGCCGTCGCCGCGGTGCATATAGAAGAAGAGTCCCGCATAGACCTGGGACCAGTGGGCCTCATCGGTGGCCTTTTCGAAAATCAGTTGAACAATCTGGCGCACAGTGATGGCATTAGTCTCTTTCCGGGACTGCAGAGCAATCTCCCGGATCTGGGGCGAAATCTTGTCGAAGTTCTCCCACGCCAGCTTGTTAAGCAGAGATTTCACCTTGCGCTGGACCTCCTCAGGGGACATGCGGTCGTCGTCCTCGTCGTCCTCGCCCTCAGCCTTCTTGGCTTCCTCCTCCTTCTTCATGAAGCTGGGCTTCCACGCGTTCTCGGTAGTGCGCAGGGGCGGCAGGTCGGCAACATTGATCTGGGGCTCATCACGGTCACGACGCGAGCCCTGGCGGTCGCCGCCCTTGCCACGGCGTGAGCCATTGCGGCCGCCGCGCATAGAGCCATCGCGGCCCGGCGGGCCGCCGCGAGCAGACATGCGGTTGCTGAAGTTGACGCTGGAGCTGCTGCGCGACGGGCCTCGGCTGCTACCACCGCGGCCGCTCGTCATGCCCGATCCCCAGCGGTCAACGCCAGAATCGAAGCCGTCCAGGCCGGTGATCTTCTTTACCTCCTTGAAGTAGGGCCGGGGCACCACGCCGGAGAACTGCATCAAAAATCCCACGGGGTAGCGGAACTTCTCGCCATCAACCGACGGGCGAGTCACCGCCTCTGGGGGGTACTTGATCGTAGCCATTTCGGCCACGGTCAGAACACGAGCGCGCTCTAGAGAGCTGAGGAACTCCTGCTCGGGAGTAGCCTTAACCTCGGCCTTGGCCGCGGGTACGGGCTCGGGGGTGGCCTCCGATTTGAGATCGGTCTCTGGACTAGCCTCGGGCTTGGTTTCCGTGTCAGTATCTTGTTTGGTGGGGACCGGAGTCTCGGTTTCTTTGACAGGAGCAGTCTCCTTGGCCTCCTTGGCTTCTCGGACCTCGGGCTTCGTGGCCTCAGCCGCCGTCTTGACAACCTCCACGGCCTTAGCCGCTTGGACCCCGCCACGCAAATGGGGAGGAATGAACTTGCCCTTTGCCGGGGCAGCCTTCTCCTCGACCTTAGGCTTCTCCTCGGCCTTGGGCGTATCTTCAGCCTTAGGCTTCTCCTCAACCTCGGGCTTCTCCTCAACCTCGGGCCTTTCCTCGGCCTTGGGCTTTTCCTCGGTCTTTTCCACAACCTTGGGCTGCTCAGTCTTGGGCTCAGCCTTGGCCTCGGATGTCACCTCCGGTTTGGACTCAGCAACAGGCTCAGGCTTGGGTTCCGTCTTGGGTTCCACCGTAGGCTGAACCTTAGGTTCCGTCTTGGCCTCGGTCTTGGGCTCCCGTTTAGACTCGGCCTTAGGCTCAGCCTTGGGCTCGGCCTCGGGCTCGGCCTTGGGCTCAGCCTTGGGCTCAGCCTTGAGCTCGGCCTTAGGCTCAGCCTTGGGTTCGGCCTTTGCTTCCGGGCTGGCTTCTGCCTTTTTCGCTGGGGCCTGTGCCGGCTCAGCCTGCTCCTTGGCCTCGCCCTCGGCCTGGTTCTTCATCTGACGCTTGAGTGCGATCATCTCCTTCATCTTCTGTGCGGCGTTGCTCACGGAAGGCGACGGCTTTTTGAACTCCGGGGTGGGCTCGGCATCGCTAGTGGCGTTGACCTCGCTACTTGCCCGCGAGGTCTCGGCTGAAGAGCCGCTGTGCGACAAGTTGCGGGCGTGCTTGAGGTGGGCGCGCAGATCGGTGATCTCCTGGCCATTGGCATCCTTCATCACAACGCGAGCACTCTGCGTTTTGGGTACGAACGGAGGGGCGTTGGCGGGCTGGAAAGTCGGCATCGGGCCGGTGTAGGGGCCGTGCAGCGTGTTTGCCGGCGGCATGCCGCGGTGGGCCGGTGCGAACTGAGGCGTGAACTGAGGCGTAAAAGGCGGGCCACCAGCGGCAAACTGAGGCATGCTGAAAACGGGGGCTCCGGGCGCCGATCCGGCCGGGGCCAAGTGAGGACTCGCATTAGGGATAAACGGCACGCCCGCGGGCGCTCCGGAGTTGGTGCGCGAGTGGCCGCCCTCGCCACCGGGCAAGGGCCCACCGGCGTGGGCGTTGCCGTAGTGGTAGCCCTGGCCACTGCTACGGTGGTTGCTGCCCCGGTTATTGCCGTGGCCGTTGCCGTGGTTGTTTCCGTGAGGTCGGAAGGGCCCGTTGTTGCCACCGTAAGCACCAGGGGTCCCCGGAAAGCTGGCCGCGGGGCCATTGCCACCGTTGCCCACGTAGGGCCCCGCGTTGGCGTATGCATTAGCGTTGGGATGGCGCTGCTTGGTGTAGGAATTGCGGCGGTGGGAGAAGTCCTTGTTCGCGTACGAGCGCTGCTTATTGTAGCCACCGGCATGGTAGCTGTTGGCGCCAGCGGGCTGCTGACCCGCAGCGGCCGGCGGGTCCTGGCCGGCGGCACCGGCTGCCGGGCCCGGGGAAACTTTTTCATTGACTACTCTGAACTCTCAATTGGCTTTCACTGTCCGTATAGTTT
>JANIWM010000085.1:0-27657 GCA_030555655.1 Starmerella floris
TATCCAGCTGCGACGCATCTGTGGGCGCAGGCATGATCTCCCACATCTGGTTCTCCGAAAAAAACACCCCCTTGCAGTCCAAGAATTTCTCTCTGTCGGGCTGCTCAATCAGGTACTCACTCGGGATAATCCGAACAAACCGCTTGACGTCGGCCGGCTGCCGGTTCCCCTGGTAGTCGCCGATGCCCAGCAGCTCCGGGTTGTCGCTGAGCCAGCTGATGTTACGGTTGCGACACAGCATGTGCTCCGGGTCTGCCAGCATTCCCGATCGAACAAAGAAGGTGGAGTGAGGCGCCATGATCAGGTTCTCGTCTAGGGCGGCGCAGTGGTCGAAGCAGGTGGCGGCCACGCACATGTACGGCTTGCACATGTCGAGCCCATGGAGGCGCTCTGCCATGTTGATTGTTTCTACCGTGCGCGCGCCTTCTAGGCTGAACCGGAACTCGTATCCGCGGTGCTCAAACTCGGTGATGCCTCCGGCCAGCGGAAGCTCCGTATCCGGGAACTCAGAGTAAAAGTGAAACAGAATCGAGCCGATAGGGCCAGCAAAGTGACTCATGGGTAGCGAATTGGCCTTGGTCTTCATTCTCTGCGAGATGAGATGCCGATAGTGCATCACTATGTCCATGACCTCGTCCTTGTCCTCGCCAACCGTGACCTCAATGCCATCTTTGTATCTGCTCAGCAGGAAGGTTCGGGGTGGCGACTCCAATGCCACATCCTTGGAATCAGATGCCATACGCTGGTCTCGTAATCGTGGGGTTGCAATCAGTGACTTTCCAGGACGGCCTGGACAACCAAGTTTCCAGGTTGAGGTGGTTTCCAAGCAGGGTTGTTGGCGTAATGAAGGACGTCACGGATCGAGGGTACCAGCTGGGGCACGTGCCCAGAACAAATCCAATTCAAGTGGTGACTAATTCCGACCCTGGACAGCTAGGTCGGCAAGTCGACAATCAACCTCCCTAACTATTCGTCATCGAGTCGAACGATCAGTCACAGGCTAACACTGTCGTGACAGTGGGAACACGTCTTCTCAGTAATTTCCGATCTATTACTACCACACTTACGTAAAACAGGTGGAGGCTTAGCTTCTATTTCTATGAAACCGCTTCACCATTAGAGCTTAGTGATCAGTAAACTCGTCTCTTTTTTCCAGTGCATAGTTGTATGTTCAGTGTCACTCTGCCGGTGTTGAGTTGCAGCTTCAATTGAGTCCTCCATTTGCAGTGCTGCTCTCTGCCATCCACATTGGTCGTCTCTTCAGCGATAAGCATAAACGCAATTCCTCCCCGTTGGGTCTGCTCTGTGATACAGGTCAAGGGTAATGTAGTGTGACTGCATATCCCTTCAGAACGGACTTACCACAGAAAATCACATATAATCTAAGCATGAACACCGCCAATAGATTTTCTTTCTATAAACATAACCTTGGACAAAGCGGACCTTACTAGTGGTACCAACTAATAAAGTTTCTCTAGCCTCCCCTGCTAATACCAGGAGGCTTGCAGTGAAAAGTAACCGCACGAAGGAAAAAACGAGTACTAGCAAGTGATTTGCTAGCAACGCAACTACTGGGACAAAAAAAGAGGCCCCAGTCACTTGCGTTCACACAAGAAAACAAACTACTAAGCTTTTGTCTAGCCTAGCAGACCAACAGTTCCCTTCATACCCCACAGCTCCTGTTGACATCGATTCACTGGACCTGTTGAACTTGTTCTCTGCCGATTTGGATCTAGACTTTAGCTTTAACTCACTCGAAAGTAAACCCCAATGCAATACGTTATGCAACACACTGAATTTATCGAGCGAGATTCCAACGGAGGTATTCCCTCCCTCGCACCCAACCACCTATGAAGGTGCAGATGATATTTTTCTGGGTCTGGCCATGGATGGTGGATCACTGACACCGCCCGCGTTAGATGATCCGTCATCCATGGACTCGCCAGCGTCGACTCACGTATCGCCGGAGATATCTTACATTAATGTGGCCCCTGCGGAAGTGGAAAGGCCTTTTAATGAGGGCTGTTATCCGCAGTCCATTGGATTTGACGTCCCAGACAAACCCTGCCTGGCCGGGGGATCAGGAATGTCGTGTGGTCCCTCAATGCTCGCGAGCGAAGAGGATGGTCGTCTGTGGAATTTAAACCTAAAGCCCCACAACGTGGATCAAGGGCACGTCCCCGACGTGATTTCTCCCACAAGGGCTCCAGAATTTGGGAACGATCCGGCCCTGAATTATTTTCCACAGGCTGCGCCCGCGCACGTGTCGAACTGGCAACCGCAGGTGCCACAGACGCCTCCGGTCGTGCAAATTTTGGCGCCGTCCAAGACCAGCATACCTCGCGTCGTCAAGCAAACCAGTGCGAAGGCATTGGAGCGACGGGCAAGGAACACGGAGGCGGCGCGCCGGTCACGGATGAGGGCGAAAACCCGAATTCAAGAGCTGGAGGACATGATTTCTCAGCTTCAAAAGGAAAACGAGAGTTTGAAAAGCGGCAAGTAGTCCCCATGAAAATATATCATTGGCACGAAAATTGTTACAAAGGTTTTGGGCATATAATAATTATACTATTGAACTAGAAATCAGTAATTGATCCTCAGAGTGAAACAATTTTGCATTGATGACGAAAATTGTCTAAGCTCTGAGCTGCCGTGAGTGTTTCAGAACTGTTTCTCGTTAGTCATCACCAATTCGATGAGATTCTTCCGTGGCTGGAGGCATTCCGAAATAACGGGGGATGGATTGGAAGAGGGGGAAGGAGGTTCTACGAGAAAACCGCGGTGATGAGATATCGAGAGACAGCTCTATGAATGGATATGATGGCTTAGTTGATAGATGTGATCATGGCTTAGTTAACGGACACCATCGCTCGGTGTCATCCGAAGGTGCAGCCTGTGAAGGCACACTAAGCAGAGGGCGGGGGCGGGCGGGATCCGTTCTCAATCGTGCGAAATCTTGGTCGTGCGAATATCGGTGCCCACAACGGCAAGCGGCTGGATGGCAGGAGCCAGTCAAGTCGGGATAATTCTTGGCTGCAGCTTCCCCACATTATTTGAGTCCTAGCCTTTAGGGTCCGAGCGGTAATGTAGGGCAAGGGTGGCGCAATGTTAAGGCGTAGAACGATGGTATCTAGCTGAATCATGGCTAGTTTTGGGCCTAATCAGTTGGGTGACACCCGGATCATCTGACCTTGAGATGACCGGTTGGTATGGCAACCCGGTGTGCATATGAGTCGAAAAAGTGGATCCGCAAAGACGGCACTGGAGCAGCTTACAGCGGCCGGCACGATATGACCCAGGCGCGACGATAAAGCATGTATAATGACGCAAAGACTCTGTACTCTGATAGAGACATGGATGCGCCCTTCGCTATCTTACTTGCAGGATTTAGTTTTTAATTATTCAACTCAGTGGAAATTGCAATTTTTCCGAAGTAAATTCATTTCACCAGAATTTGATAGCCGTGCTCCAACCGCCCTGCTCGCATGCATGAGAAACCCTAACTTCGGTACCTGCCCCTCACAACATGACTTCCCTTCCCCCTCTTGGATAAATGCGTCCTGATAATCTTAATACCATTGGTCTACATATAAATAACCATACAGTCCCAGCATGGGGGCCATATTCGATACAAAATCCGATCTTTACAAGTGGCTATTTTCATTTAATACTTTAGCATGGCTTCATTAGGTGGCTTAGGGGGTGCCCCTATGACCGGAGGCGGAGGAGGAAGCGGCCGGGGACTTTTGGAGTCTCTCACTCCACTGGCAGCTTCCGCAACTGGCTATAAAGGGAAACCAGCAACCGGAACTGGTATCCAGCAGCTGATTGATTGGGCAAAACCGGCCGGATTGCTCAACAGAGTGACTTTACATGCGATCGTCCCTAATTTAGCGGGCGCTTTTGGCGGATATCCTGCAGATGATGTTAATGAGAGGGCTCCAGATGCGTTATTCATCGCCCTTTTCTCAGTTCTTTTTGTTGCGTTCACTGCTATGTGGGTGGTTAATACCGCTCGTAAGCAGAATTTCCATCTGTTCTTGGGAATTTCATTTTACTGTGCCATGAAGATTATTGGCTTCTCATGCCGCTTAGCGTGGTCCAAAAATGTAGCGCGATTAGCCTGTGGCGTATGCTCATTGGTCTTCATACAGGTTGCACCATTAGTGTTGTTGTCAATGAATATGGTTCTGGCGCACCGAATCTTTATATGGAGGCACCCAGAAATCGGGCATCATTGGACAGTTGTGCAGCTCATCAACAGCATTTATTTCATTGTGATCTCTGTGATTGTCATGGCTATTCTTGGCCAGGGCTTACCATATCTCTATTTCCTGGGAGAGCACCATTACAACATGTGCAAGAATGTTATGAAGGCAGCAGCAGTACTGAATCTGATCTATGCTTGCCTACCATTGCTAATGTTGGTGATTGCCTATGTCATGCCTGTAGGAACCATCTTCAAGACACCGAAGATTATCAATAGATTTACGGGTAAGAAGCAGCGGGCTATTCCTTTGGTATACCAGGCCAGCTGGATCAAAAGTGCATCCCTGTTTTATTATCCTGGGAAAAACACCCAGGTCCCTCTAATTAAAGGAGAGCCTGGGTGTGACGCAGTTCGCATCATCCCGTCTCGAGAGCCACCTGGAGGTGGTCTTCACCAGGTTGGGGAGAAAATGCATCCCATGGCTCCCCACCTTCATTGGGCCACTCTGACTGTCACCGTCACCACACTTGCGCTCATCCTCAATGTTTGCTTCCGTGTTGCTGCGTGCTTCCACACAAATGCTTGGGCACAGCTGGATGGCCAAAAATGGAAGGTCAACCACTGGGTCCATGAACCCTATGTAATGTTCATCTTCTTTGGCGCTATCGAGGTGGTCGTCCTTGTGTTCTATCTGTTGATGCGTATCGATTTGCGATTCTACATTCCCGACAGAGCTCGCAAGCGTGGCCCGAATGACCCTCCTCAGCAAGCTTGGTTGGAAGGTAATGACATCGAGAAGAGTTACTCGGCTCACGATTCGCACAGTAGCCACGAGGCTGGCGGTCCGCTGACTACGGACGGTGGTAACCTTGCGAGCAATAACTTATCCTAGATCATACAGAATGTGCCAATTATAAGCTTGGGTTCTTCTCCATTAAATCGAAAGAGTAATGAATTGATACCTTGGTTTTTTTTTAATAGAATTTCCGATTTATAGATATTATATAGACATTATTATAAATAGTTCAGCATCCAAAGTTTAGCATCATATCAAACAAAATGAGCACCCACTCATCATCTATCGCATCTCCGTTCCGCTTGCTTCTATTTAATGCATACTGGAAGCGGGCCCTCGAGGGTGGGGGTGGCAGCACGATTCGCATCAGCATTACCGATTCGGGTGATATGGTTAGAACATCACCCGAAAACTGTATAAATAAACTTCCGAGAGATAACAGTATATCGTGATCGGTACATGGTGTGTCTGCATTTAATTTAGGACAATATGGGACCTTCCAAACTATCGCATTTTACGAATTTTCATCTTCTACGTGGTAAGTGACGATTTAGTGCACTTTTGGTGTGCTTTGCCCTAAAAACAAGACAGTGAACCCTTTTTTCAAGTTGTGTGTGGAGGGGTAAAGAGAGGTGGAGAGGGGGGTGACGTAGTTTTCCGGGTGTGTAAAACAACCACTCCTAAATCCGGAGCGCGGGGGACCTGTTGAGGTGGGGAGTGCGCGGGAAATACACTCTATGGCCCTGATATTTGCAGAAATATGATATTCAGATCTGATTATTTTATTATTTGCCAAACCAACAAAGCCGACCGCTTTTCCGAGCAAATAAAGCACGCTTGCGGTACTGATCAAGCGAAAAAAATGGTGTGGCTGACCTCTACATAGTCCCAGCATACCAAGCACACCAACCCTACGGCCATCATCAAGCATATGGTGATTCTGTATCAGAGGAGAAGCCCGCCTCGCACGTAACCCTAGCTGGATAGATTAATTATAGACCACATGCCAGCTATTAGCTATTGAAACAAGGATCTTCCTTACCACAAGGGCAAATCCATCGAAAGTATAAAAACCAGCCCTCCTGTGGTTGTTTCAAGTGATCAGTAGTACAAGTATTCCCAGGAAAGTCTTAACACGCAGTTCATAGAATCATACGCGTTCATGTTCTGGACAATTGCGATACTGTCAATGGGTGCGCAAGCCGCCCCTTACATTAAGAGAGATGTCTCGGCTGTGCCTGGATTCGATTATCAAAACGACAAGATCCGTGGTGTAAACCTCGGAGGTTGGTTCGTGCTTGAGCCATATATGAACCCGTCGCTATTCAGCGACGGGTGGAGCACCGATAATATCCCCGTTGATGAGTACCATTGGACTCAGCAGAAGGGTAAAGAAGAGGCGTTCAGAATTCTAGACAACCACTGGGATACTTGGATTCAGGAGAGTGACTTTGAAAAAATGGCCCGCTGGGGCCTCAATTTCGCTCGAATCCCGATTGGATATTGGGCCTTTTTCAATCGCCCTCAAGACCCGTATGTACAGGGACAAGTGAAATATCTGGACCGTGCATTGGGTTGGGCGAAAAAGCATGGCATCAAGGTATGGATTGACTTACACGGTGTGCCCGGCTCTCAAAATGGTTTCGACAATTCGGGACTGCGTGACTCTATCGAGTTCCAGAATGGCAGCAACCAGGACGACGCACTCACCGCCTTTGACAGCATTGTGGAACGGTACGCCGGACCCGAATTTTACGATACAGTGATCGGTATTCAGCCAGTCAATGAGCCCCTTGGACCGGTGCTTAGCATGGATAAGCTGCATTGGTATTATAACCAAACTTACGACAAGGTTCGTTCGAAGGGAGAGCAAGGTGTAATTTTCCACGATGCATTCCAAGATTATGGCTATTTCAACAGTTGGGCCAACACTCCTGATCAATACAACGTTGTTATTGATCATCACTTTTATCAGGTTTTCTCTGTTCCTGAGCTCCAGCGCAGTGTGGATGAACACATAGAGTTCAGTTGCAACGCTGGCAGAAGACTTGCTACACTTGAGAACAAATGGCGTGTCGTTGGTGAGTGGTCAGCTGCACTTACTGACTGCTGCCCATTGCTGAATGGTGTCTACCGCGGTGCTCGTTTCGACGGCTCCTATCAGAACGACAAGCCTCTCGGAAGCTGCCAGGGCATTAACGATATTTCCACTTGGTCCGAGCAAAAGAGAACGGATACTCGCCGCTATGTTGAGTCTCAGTTAGATGCGTTTGAGCACGGTGGTTCAGGATGGATCTTCTGGGCATATAAGACTGAGAACAGCATCGAATGGGATCTGTCTCGTCTTATTGACTATGAGCTTTTCCCGAGCCCGGTAACCGAGCGTAAGTTCAACAACATCTGCGGCTACTAAGCCATTCTCTCCGATATCGAGTTCATCTACATTGCTATTTGTGACGACGCCACGTCATCCATCCTCACATTCATCATCTGCCGGACCAAGAGAATCAACTAATTTGCGTGCCAACGAATAAGTAGTATCCGTAGCAGTATGCCTTCCTTCTTTAGACTAAAAAATTAACCACTCGCTTCCACATACCAAGTCCGAATATATCTCAATGGCATTAGGAAGGGGAGATTCAATTTCCCGAGCACCGGAATGGGGCTTAGTATATATAGATCAGCAACAACTACTACATTACAGAGTTAAATATATATACATCCCTTCCTGGAGCAAGCGCACCGGAAAAAAGCCTATTTAATCCCCAGCGATTGCAATATTAATTAATTGGCAGATCCGCTTACACCGCCGATAATCACCTCCGGGGAGAGATCTGGCGCGTCATCACCACCCCGGCACGTGCTAAGCCCCAGTGCGCGTCGCACATGCATGCAAGCAACATTCTCTGTTCGGAGCTGCATCATTATAGCTGAGCGGGCAAGGGGCGTCACGTCTTCGCGAGGGGGGTTAGGGGGATTTTAGGACGGCCATCTTAAATGACGGCGGGTGAGGGTGGCAGGCCGGTAGTAGGGCGGTGGGATGGTGCGACCGCCGGCGCGGGTCAGGGCCGATGCGGTCATAGTGTTGATGGGAGGGGCGGGTTGATGTTGGCGGTTGATCCAGGCGCTAATCGTATTATGTGGTCGCGAACCCAGGTTTGCAAAAGGCTGGGTAAATAATATGGCGGTCTGCTCATCAACCAACGTTGCTGACTACACGAGAATCTCCATACCCTGTCTCCTGTTTAGCCAAGCCATAATAACAACACCCTCTCGAAGAAGTAGTAGATCCCCGATTCAAGGTGTGCTTAGAGATCTCTCCAACTCTGTCGGGAGTCGTCAGATCTTGCGCGAATTCGTTACGGAGTACCGCTAAGACACGTCAATACTGAAGATCGACCCCGGCCCGGCGCGTTTGCCCCCTGGAACCGAATCGTGTGATTGATTCTGCCTGATCGTTGTGAGATAATTCTGCATCCGCACTGATCGGTGCCGCGACGCGACGCTCTCTTTCCAGGCGTTGCACCCAGAGCAAAGCTCACCGCCCCTATTCCCGGACAATCCGCAGATTCGCTCTTTTCCCTGGCATTTGAGACCGTGGCCTACGCGACCCATCCTCAGCGCTGCCCAATTAACTATCGAACGCCATAACGGCCCCTATTTTTCGAGTCACTCATCAACCCGGCAGGGGACGCATCGAATGACGCCCACCACTCCGCCGCCTATACCTCCTGGCCATATGGATGCGTCGATCTCCCCCACCACCTCGAATCACCGCGCCATCACGCCGAAGGCTCGCGACCTCCACAATGTGGCCTCGATGCCCAGCATGCAGAGCTTTGCCAGCTTCCAGAGCCACGGTGATTTCCAGGATTTCGACATGAGGGACTTCCAGACCTTCGCCAACGACAATACCTACTACGACTTCGACCCTTTGCAGACGCCGGACCTCGATCCCCTGAGCCCTTCTTTCTACGAGGCAATTCCTCACGGCCAGTTCTCGCCCCAGCACCACCACAACCACCCGCTGCTGACCCCGGAGCTCAGCGGATCCGTGGGCAGTGGCACCAGCCTGGGCACCAGCAGCATCCCCGGGTCCAGCGCACGTTCGGCCTCGCTCAACAGCTCCACCACGGCCATACCCACCTTCGCTAACCCGCAGCCTTCGATGGCCGCCCGTCACAGCGTGCCCACCCACTCGCATCCGCCCCACCACCTGGCCAACCAGTACCACCAGATGCTGGCGTCCAATGTCGAGGGGCTGGGCATCGCCGAGCCCGGGCAGGCCCCGCCGTCGGCGCCCACCCAGTGGTACCCAGCCACGGTGCCCTCCCCGGAGGGCGCCCGCCGCAACAAGGTGGTGGGCCCGGCCCGCGTGACCAAAAAGTCCAGCAAGCAAACGCTCAAGCAGCGCCGGTCCAAAACCAGCCTCAACGGCGACACCAGTGCCGCACCAAGCTCGCCCGGCCAGTCGGGCTCCGCCGCTTCTTCGCTGATCTCCGTTCATTCGTTGTCGCCGCAGAAGAAAAAGTCCGCCTTGCCGCTGGCCGCGGCAATGGCCGCCATCCCGCCGTCGCCCACCAGCCAGCACGGCTCGGTTCCCCCGTCCGAGCACCGGTCGCCGTCGATCGTCTCCCACAGAGGATCTGCCCAGCCGTTGCCCCCGCAGCAGTCGCTGCCTCCCCATCAGCAACGCCCCGTCGTCCAGCGGCCGGGAACAATGCCCTCCTCGGTTAAAGCGCCGTCGACCCCATTCAACGCCAACGGCAGTGCGTCCAATGCCCCGCGGCTGAGAGGCCGGGCCGGGGCAAGCCCCGCCATGCGCTCCCCGATGCGACCGGGCCAGCACCCAGGTA
The DNA here is from genome assembly GCA_030555655.1 of Starmerella floris. NCBI lineage: Eukaryota > Fungi > Ascomycota > Dipodascomycetes > Dipodascales > Trichomonascaceae > Starmerella > Starmerella floris. The sequence goes on from JANIWM010000085.1 coordinate 9,863, forward strand.
TCCAGACCACGGCGAAGCCGCGACTTCCGGCGGCCGCCGCCGCTACGGCGCTGTTCATGCCGGCGGCCCCGCCCCCGGACCAGTCGCGCCAAAACGCCATGGCCGCCGCGGCCGCCGCGGCCGCCGCCACCGCTACATCCCAGAACAGCACTCCGCATCAACACCCCCAGCAGTCGCAACAACAGCAATCGCAACAACAGCACTCGCAGTCGCTAGGGACCGTCAACCAGCCCCCGGTGACCCCGCTGGCCGACAAACAAACGTCGCGGGTGTCGCCGTCCACCCTGGTGGTCTCGGCCAAGTCGACGGCATTCAGCCACGGCCACGGCCCGGGTAAAGCGGGTGGAGGCGGCGGGGCGGCGCAGTCGCCCACACCGGCAGCCCGTCTGCACTCGAGCTCCAAACTGGTGGCGGTGGCCAGCGACAACAGCCCGGCCAAGGGGATGTGGCAGCCGGTCTCGCGCAACCAGGCGGACCACTCGGATGGCCCGCAGTTCCCGCCCCCATCGCCACGGAAGTCGGCCAGCACCACCAAACTGCGCCGGGACCCGCGCCGGAAAAACCCGAAGATCATCCCGGAAATGTCGTCGAGTTTGAACCAGTTCCAGGTCGATCTGAAACCCAAGGCCAGCCTGCCCCGCATGGCGAACCCGGCCAAAAAGAGCGCGTCGATGAATGCGGCCATGGGCGGGTCCGGTTTCGTGGCCCCGCCAACCGCGATGCCTGGTCCCCAAACTCACATGCCCCGATCCATGGGCCCCACTCCCCATCTGTCCCACCCGTCCATGGCGGTACCATCCTTGCCGCCGATGGGCCAGCATCCTCATCATCCAATCGATTCAGCATTGATCCACGGCTTTGGAAACGCCGGTAATACCGCGCTCCCGCGAGACATGGAGCACCCACCCCTTCAGACCCCGTCTTCCGCGGGCATCGTGGCCCCGCGCCCCCGCCATGTGTCGTCTCAGTATAATTTGTCGCGATTCGACCCCCAGCAGTGGGGTCATATCTCGTCTCCAGCCACGCCTGAGTCACCCATGGTCCCGGCGCTCCACCACCGTGCCAGCGCTACTGACATGCCGCCCCCGCTGCCTATGAACGATATGCACCCACCGCCCATGCCGATGGCAGGTACGCGGCATCCCATCCGGTCAATGCCTCCGGACCCGCTCGACCAGCCCTCCGATTATGCCGTGGCAGGCGGGCAGGCCTTCCCGGCCTCTCGCACGGTCTCTGACATTTCCCACAAGTATGCCAACCTTTCGCAAGACATCTCCTTCGAGCTGCTCCATGACGCTCCCCCACCCATGGGACCAATGCCGCCGATGCCGCCCCACCTTGCCAAATCAGTGCTGCCATACTCGAGTCCCCAGAGCGATGGCCCGAAGCGCGATAGTGGTGGAAGCCTCCACGTCGAGAACATTGAGCTCAACAAGGTACAACCCCAGGGCGAGCCGATGCAGCACGTTTGGGCCTCACGGCCGCAGCCCGTTAAGGGTCCCAAACGGCAGCTGGCGCTCAAAATGGAGGGCCTGAGCAAGGAGGCGCAGCAAAAGCGCCTGGAACAGCCGCAGTCGCAGCTTTACGCGCCCAGCCAACAACAGGCCAACGGCCCTCACCAGCGACCGCGGGCCGAGAATCTGTCCGAGGAGAAAGGTCGGCATACTGAATCAAATGAACAGCGACCAACCCCAGGAGTGGCCAGCTCTACGCCGCAGGAGGCTGGTCGCCAGCAACCGGATGCCGCCGTCCTGCCGCCCTCAGCAGACTTGTTGAATCATATGTCGCTTGAGCCCCATGTAGATGATCATGACACGAGTTTCGGAAACGATTTCATCTCTCAATTTATCAATAATAATGACTGGGGCGCCTCCGATCTCGATCTAGACATGCAATGGGACTTGATGGACGCCCTGGAAGCACCGATGTAGGCTGGCATTTTTGCTAAGCTTCATGTCTTAACTTACGATCCCTCCCCTACTTGATCACTCCCTTGTATTTATTCTAATTTAATGACTCCAGACACCTTTGAGTCTGCACTAACTGTTTATTTATGTTATTCAAGCATCGGGAATTTATTGCCCAATTTAGTCCGGGGGGTTGGACCCAGAATAGTTAGTGATGTCAAATAAAGGCTTCCCAATTTATGAGGAACACTTATCGATGGGAACAAACAATTAAAATACTAAAGTCCATTGTTCAATGGTATTCGGGCCGCTGACAATTTGGCTGATTCTATTCAGGTTGCGTTATGGAATATGCGTGCGGGGGACCTACCTTCTGCATTCCCAAATCTCAATATGTTGGTGATTTGCCACTTAGATATTATCGTTTTGCCTCTACAATATCGTCTTGCAGATCATTTGCTACTCCACGAATATCGTGATGTGAATTCTAGAAGCCATGGCGGGCCACGCATTCAATCCCATTCGTAGTATGAAAAAATTATAATGATTTCTACACGAGATCTTATTTCTCAATGACTGTAATCTATCGTTTACATTATATTGTCGTTGCAACATACGTCTTTTTCTGCTGGAATCCTCAGCAGAGGATATATAAATTAGTAGTTTCGGTACCACATGCGGGCCATTTTTTGTTCACGCTGCTTGCGCATCAACTGGAAAACACCATACATGAGCGCCTCGGCGGTGGGAGGGCAGCCCGGCACGTATACGTCTACAGGAACAATGCGGTCGCAGCCCCGCACGACGGAGTACGAATAGTGGTAGTAGCCGCCACCGTTGGCACAGGAACCCATGGAGATTACCCAGCGGGGTTCTGGCATCTGATCGTAGACCTGGCGGAATGCAGGGCTCATTTTGTTCGTGAGGGTGCCCGCGGCGATCAGCACGTCGGACTGGCGGGGACTGGCTCGGAAAATGAGGCCGATACGGTCATTGTCATATCGCGGGCCAGACGCATGCATCATCTCTACGGCACAGCACGCGAGACCGAAGGTGGCGGGCCAGAACGAGCCCTGGCGGCCCCAGTTGGCGATTGCATCCATGCCAAGCAAGGCGTAGTCGGCCGCGTTCTGGGGGCTCTGCTGGGACGGCAACGGGTGATCCGTGGGCATCGGCGGCCTGGTCTGCAGACTGGAAGCAAATCTGAGCCCCGCACGACCGTTCAGACGCGCCGGCAACCTCGAAACAGATCGGCTTACTGTGTGCAACATGCTGAGAATGGTGATAATTCAAAGCTCTGTGATTTGTTGATCGAAACAAGATACGGTAAGTTTCCAGGGTGAAGAGACTAGTAGGAGGGTGTGGGCTCGTGGGCCGGGGGAGCGCCCTAAATATCGGGGCAGGCAGGCGCCCAACCACAGCGCCCATAATAGTAACGGAACAATGGCTACTCCCTAGGTAAGATATTATATGGCACAGAAACGGAGCCACCCGTTCTGAGGGGGGCATAAATTACTAGTAAATAAACAGCAAAATAGAATACAGCGGCCCTGTGCCGCGATTAGATACCCTGCCAATTCTAGAGGATGAAAAATTCTAATAAAAAGATGATGTATTTGGTAGTCTTTTGCTAGAGATTTCTGAAGCTGGCAGCGGTGGGGATCCGCTCTCTAATGCGCCACGCGCACCCTCGCGAGACCACCAACCGCAGGGCTCAGCCCGCCTGTTCTGGCCATATTAGAAATCCATTCATAAATAAGCTGGTCGCCCGCACCGCCGATCTTTGCTCGGGGCAGGCTCGTGGTTCTGCCGGTGGCTGAGAAGTCTACTCGTCAGCTGGCGCTTCGGAAGACTCGGCGGTGCCTTGCTTGAGCAGCCCACTGGGAGTGGGCCATGATTTCATCAGCGGTTGGTTGCGGCGATTGCCAGCCAGCTGGATTTGGCCGTGTGTGTTGTAAGAGAGGTATCCAAGGCCCAGCGGTAGAAGACCCACCACGGCCAAGAGGAACAGGCCGCCCTTCCGCGTCACGCGGAAGTACTCCTGAGAGTTCGAGCGCATGTAAGCGAATCTCTCGATCGCAGCATCCTTACGAAGACCACCAGCCATGGTTTCTTTTTTACAGCAGAGGTCGATTTACTCGATGCTGGGTGGTGGATAGGGATAACTGGCGACGGGCACGGGATACGGTCGGAACCGCGTGTCCCGCCTTAGCAACCACACCACCGTAGATGAGGAGCTCAGCGTTGACTTGGCGTGGACATGGGTATGTATGCTATGGCGTTCATCTAGGTTTGCGAGTGCATCTTTATCGGAACATGTGCCTAGTCCCTGGAGTCCGAAGGATCCATTCATCATACTGACCAATAGCTACTGAAGCACTCGCCGGCCCGAGTCATTGGCCGCAAAGGCAATCAAGATTCTATCCCGTAGATCTATGGAAGAGTCGTTATTCAAGATACAGTCATTTTAGGGAGGGATCATATAACATAATTTAGATTAGTCCTGCTCGCCGAAGAGCTCCTCGTGCAAAGTGATGCCAAGCTCCTCTCGGGTCTCCTTGAGCTCGTCCAGATAAGCCTGGTATTGTTCTTTGGTTTCGACCTTGAATTTAAGAGCCTCGAAAACACGGCTGGCCGTGGCATAGTCATTGACGCGGCGCGCAGCAAGGAGGGCGCGCTCGATGACGGTCGGGGCGGGCACCAGATCATAGGAGAATGCGTTGTTCAGCACACGCTGCACCTCGTAAACGTCGTAGGCCTCGTCGAACTCCTTCTCGTACTTAGCAGTGAAGTCCTCGTAGCTCAGGCTGTCCTCCGAGTAGAACCGGACCGAGGTCATGCGAGGCACGGCCGGAGTGACCAGGCGCATGGAGAGCGCGGAAGCAGCAGGGCGAGAACGAGCGAAGCGGGCAAGCATGGATTTATCAATAGATCTGGCGATGTCTGAAATAGCAGTTTTACCAGGTTCGGATTGGTCATCGTGATTCCCATCTGGTCACCTGACAAGCAGCCGGCCGTCGTCCTCCGCGACAAACCCCTACTGGCTAAGGTTTATCACGGCTGATCCCGAGATAGCACTTGGGTGACCAAATTATACGTTAGTTGTTCATTCGATTGGTGTCTCAGGCAACCGACCAGATACATACCACTTGGTGCTGCCACCCAAATCAAGTTATGACCGGAGTTAGTGGTATGATGTCATTTTTACAGAAGTGCAAGTAAATAAATACAAAATAAATAATAAGCCGGTCAATTACGATTGGAGGTCCCCTGAATTCGCAGCCGATGGGTGCAGTGATAGTTGTGGATGAAGGGGTGTTTCTGAAGAGATAGTTTTGGGAGGCCAATCATGAGAACAGTTCAGAGATCATGAGGACAGTTCAGAGAGTTGAAATCAAAGTGTTCGACTACGCTTCATCTTCGTACTCATCTCTAGGTATCATCGGCTCTTCTTCTCCGTAAATGGTGGTTTGTAGCGCATAAACCTCGGCATTGAAATTCAGGTTGAATTGATGTCTTCCCTCGCTGCTGTGCTCGTTGGTTTTGGCGGTGTGAATGCCGATGATGGGAAGGCCCGCTTCGTTGGACCCCAACCATAGCTTGCGTTCTTTCACCATCACGCTGACGGCAAAGAAATTCTCCAGAGTTCGTACAAAGTTGTACTTATCGAACACCAATCGATACAGTTGCAGCTCCTTGCCAGGGTGCTGGGCCGAGAAATCGGCCACGGCCCTCAAGATTTTCGTCTGCGTGAGCTTGAAGATACGGTCTGCCTCGGACTCCAGCTCGGCTTCGTTGGTGCGCCCTGCTTCTTCGGCCGGCCCCCGGGGCCGGTCGCTGCGTTGGCGCTCTCCCCGGCAGATCACCCGCCGGTTGACGTCGTCCAACCAGGGCAGACTTGGCGACACCACCGCCACCTTGCTGCCGCGCACAAAATACTCCCCCATCTTTTGAAGCACCGCGGTGCCAGAACCCTTGGCCCGAGCCTTGGTCTGCAACGCTCTGATCATGGTGGTGAACGACAGGTCGCTGGATTCGTCGCGCATCTGGTTGCGCGTACGCTCCAGGATAATTTCCGCCGCGTCGCGAAACACCCGCTGGTCAATGTCAATGATTCGGGCGCTCTTGGTACGGGAGGCGTGCTCCTCGTAGAGATTTTGGACCCGAGCGATCATCTCGTCAAAGGAGGCCCGGTCGGCGGTGGGATCCTCCAGCTTCCGCCGTTTGGTCATGATTTCGTCCTCATACTTGGCGTAGAGCCTGCGCACCTCCACGCTCGAGTGGCGGGATCCATCCTGGTCCATTTGGTCGCACAGCTATGATCACCGGTTTGAGCCCGCGAACATCATGAAGGGCGGGGCGCCAGCCCGTACCCTGTATGGCGATCACCGGTTGGGTACTGATCTTGCCGCTGATCGGGGGTGCGGCGCTAGTGATGATGCGGCTCGTCCCTAGGGCGACGTAAGGCACCGAGATTCGAGGGTACTTGCATCTTTAAATAGAATGTCTAACTCACACATGCGACTACCTTCAACCTCTGGGGTCGAGCGTCTGCATCTTGACGGAATCCTTGGCGCCAATTAATTATACGACCATTTCTATGCTACGATATAAATAACAATGCTTCGCGTATTGCAAGTCTTGGAGAAAATTACAATATGCCGCGACCTAAGTAATATGTCGACTAAAGAAAGAGAATTGATTGCGAGTCAGCGAGAATTGGCAAACTCAGCCAAGCTTGGCGCTCTGAATGCCGGCAACGCGCACGGTCTTGATCTCTGTGTAGTTGGCCAGAACCTGCTCGCCTAACTCGCGACCGATACCACTGTGGCCGTACCCGCCGAATGGGAGCTGGTAGTGGATCTCATTGTAAGAGTTCACCCACACCGTGCCAGCCTTCAGGTGGTTCGCCACATAGATCGCTCTGTTCAGATCGGTGGTGTGAACACCGCTGGCAAGGCCATAGTCGCTGTCGTTGGCAAGTCTGACCGCCTCCTCAACCGTGGAGAACTGGATGACGCTCAGAACGGGACCGAAGATCTCCTCGCGAGCAATTGTGAAGTCGTTCTTGACACCGGTGAAAATCGTGGGCGCAATGAAGTAGCCCTTGCCGTTGTGCAGCGCCGGCTTACCACCGGTGAGAATCTTGGCGCCCTCGTTCAGACCCTGCTTCACGTAGCCCAAGACCTTCTCGAACTGCACCTTGTTGGTCTGAGGCCCGTAGTAGGTGTTGGGGTCGAAGGGATCGCCAACCTTGAGGGCCTCGGCCTTAGACTTCAATGCATCCAAAAACTTGTCGTGAATTGTGTCCTGCAAAAACAAGCGAGTGCCCGCACAGCAGACCTCACCTTGGTTGTAGAAAATGCCCATGAGCGCGGCGTCAACGGCCTCATCAAACTTGCAGTCATCGAATACAATGTTGGGAGACTTACCACCCAGCTCGAGGGTAACCTTCTTCAAGTTCGAGGTGGCCGCAGACTGCATAATCTTACGACCTGTGCCGGTGGAACCAGTGAAGGCGACCTTCTTGACACGAGGGTGGGCCGCGATAGCAGCACCTGCCTCGCCGTACCCACTCAAGATGTTGACCACACCCTTGGGGAGACCGGCCTTGTTGCAGATGTCTCCGAAAATGAGGGCGGTCAGCGGGGTAGACTCAGCGCTCTTCAGCACACAAGTGTTACCACAGGCCAAAGCAGGGGCGATCTTCCAGGTCAACATGAGCAACGGATAGTTCCAAGGAATTACAAGACCGCACACACCAATAGGCTCACGACGCACATAATTGAAGTGGTTGTTATCCGTTTCCACCACGGAGCCGGTGATCTTGTCGGCGAAACCAGCGTAGTAACGGAAAGTGGCCACAGCGTTGGTAACGTCGGCGCCAGCCATTTTAAGAGTCTTACCATTATCCCAAGTCTCTACAGCGGTCAAAAGGTCAACGTTCTTTTCGAGTTCGTCAGCAATTCGGTTAATAATTTGGCCGCGGTCATAAGGAGTCATGTTCTCCCACACAGGGGCGGCCTTCTCGGCCGCCGTAACGGCAAGTTCCACATCTTCCGCAGCAGCCTCACTGATAGTCACAATGGGGCTTTCGGTAGAAGGATTCTCAACCTTGAATGTTTTTCCCGAGACCGAGGGAACACATTCACCACCAATAAATAATCCGGTGGGTTGCTTGTAGGTGATATTGTTAGGAGTGGTAAGTTCGACGTGAAGACTCATGGATGAATAGTTGTTTGTGCTTATTGCTACTTAAGGTGTCACAGCAACTTTAAGCTAGTTATATACGGGGCAAATAAACCGTTTATATACTCGGATCCGAGTAGTCACCTAGCCCACGTTTCCCCACCGGAGATCCACGATTATTGTCGGTGACTTTGAAATTGACGCTAGCCTATAGGAGGAATAATTCCCTGTATGTGGTGAACTCACGTTCATGCAGCTTGGCGCCCTCTAATGTGGGCGGAATGCCCCATCCTGGTACCCAACGCCTCGCCCAGGCACGCAGCCCCTCCACCCACGAAGTGTGCGGACTATGCACACCCCGCACGAGGCTGCTGCTACTTACTCATCGCACAGACCCGCGTAAGTACCGATCAGGCACCCAGCATGATAAGGTTAAGGGTGGAATATGCTTATTGCGCTTGAGGCGGCTCGAGTTGGCCACAGTGGTTAGGGGAGCACCGCCGAATGACTTCGGAAAAATAGGCCGAATTACCGGCGACAAGTCACTGCGCGCGAGCGTATGTGTTCTAAGATCTTTAGTAATGAGTTAATATCGTGCTCGCTGTTATAGGGCAGGCTCTTTAGAGGGTGGCATATGCGTGCGTAATTCCTAGATCTCAGGAACTCAAATTTGGTTCTGACTCTTGGTCAGGATTTAGAATTCGAATCTAGTCCTGACCCTTTGCCGTAGACCATTAAAACAGAATTTATAAGTCAAACCTAGTTTACGACGCTGAAGAGTCTAGATCACTTGACGTGGTCCATGACATCACTGATCACTACCAATTATTCGGCAATTAAAGTTTTTCAAAATGGTTAGATTGACTTTTTTTGGTTGAGAGATCTTAAAGATTTTTCTAAAGGTCAGATGTTTATGAACAGAAATAGGCCTGTAAGTAAGTCTATTCGACAAGTGGTTTTTCTTGGAAGAAGTATATAAATCTCTTCAGCAAGATCATGCCTCTGTGCAACCACAGTTTCTCTGTTATAAGAGCCCAGCTGCTTCTCAATGAGTCGTTTCCTTTTTCTTCAGTGCCTGATTGCCTTTGCTCTTGGTGAGCAGAGTGCGAGTGATGTCAAGGGAGTGTACCCTACCGAGAATTACAATATGATGGCTTCTAGAGCTGGAATTGTCGCGCCAACCTCTCCGGTCACTATGGCTAAGGAGACTTCCGAAGAGATGAATGCACCTTTCCCCACGAATGCCGGACCCTCTCTGAATATCATGAACCACGGCGCTGAGGGCGATCTCCGCGGCCCCTCGTTGCGCAATAACTTTCTGTGCTTCAAGCGCCCAGGCCACTGCTGCGACTGCGGCGGTTCCGGCTGCAGTAAGTGTGACGGGGGTCACTCTGGTTGCGGGAAGTGTGATGGAGGCCAGAGCCATTCCGACTGCAGCAAGTGCGACAGCGGACACAGCCACGAGGGGCCCTGTGGCCATCCGCACCACGAACACCACAGCGATTGCGGCGCTCACCACCACGAACACCACAATGACTGTGGATCTACGCACCACGAACACGAGTGCGTCCACCATCACCACCACCATGACTCCGGGTGCGAAGCAGCTGGTCACCACGACCATGATGGTCACCCTTGCAACTGCCACGATGAGGGGCACCACGACAACAAGCCCTTTCTCAAGGTAACTCCTAGTTTGGTGGTGAAGGACGTGACCTCCACCCATGTTGAGACGGAAACGTCTACACACCTTGAGGTGTTCACGCGTTTCTCAACTCGCACCGTGACTGATACGGTTCTGAGCACTCACACCCAGCTGTATCACCCCGTCAAGACTTTGACGTTTGTCGACCGCGTTTCAGCATACGAGTATCCGGCCTCGACAATCTGCGTTGACCATGTTCATCTTCGCCCCACGGCTTCCCCTGGCCATTAGACTGGTCCCGGAGAATCAATAATCATACACGCTAGGTAGCCCCACGTGCTCCTCTACATCTATCTAAGGTTTGTAATACTAAAAGTTCGCGCTATTGTATGCTCGAGCTATATGAAATTTCTATTATGTACGCGCTGATTCGGTTTGCATAATTTTTGGGCTCCGATTCTTCTTCTATGAAACTATGACTTCCTCACAGGGGCCGTAGCAGGTACAGGGGAGAGTCATGTATGGGGCGGGGCGGCCCAGGGTGTATGGGCAAGGGCACCACATCAGCGGGCTCGTTATTGACACACGCGATAAATTACCTAGTCATCCATCGGTGTCGTTGCACCCGTTCTTATGTTGGCCATTGAGACTGCGCTGGACGCAGAAACATCTCAGCTCCTGATCGATTCGTTATCTCAGAGCAGAGAGGTGGTCTACCTCCGGCTCATTAAGGCCCGCACAAACTTGGCGAAGGCACGTTTAGATACGTCCGCCGATCCCTCGAAGCTGCTACAGTTTGAAGACCGGCTTCTTTCGGTTGAGTACAACATCTCCACCCCGTCTGTGGTCTCTGCGACGAGCAAAGACAAGTCTTTGTCCGCAGAAACCTCAGAAAAGACCGAACGAGCGCAGCCAGCCTCGGTGATTGATGAACTGAATCTATTATATACCGATCTCCACCCATATACTGCTGACCGCCGCGAAGAGACCGGCGGCGGGCAAGTGCGGCAACGCGTCAACAAACTCGACGTCAACAGTTACGAACAGGACAACCTGAGCAGCGAGATCGTTGAGATGGCCGCGGCTATCAAGCGGAACGCCCTACAGTTCCAGAAGAAGCTGGAGTCCGACTCGGACCTTGTTGGGACCACCACCGACGCCATACAGAAGACGGCCGGAAATATGTCCAGTATAGGCACGAGGCTACAGAAGTACCGCAAAGAGACCCAGCTGGGATGGATGTTCTACATCATGAGCGTGGTGTTTATCCTGGCCAGCTTATTTATTGGCATGGCATTGATTCAGCTATTCGGAAAGTGGTAGTTCCACCGCGCACAGACCAAAAACGTACATATATGTGCCCGACACGATTTGTTAAACACTAATCAGTAATAAGTACTTCACTAAATAAGAATTATCGAATAGTTTGCGTCACCTGGACGGTCTCATATACGGTTTCAGGATACTCATAGACAAGGTCGTCATCGAGCGGGGCAACAATGACTTCTTCCTCCAAATAAATATCAGCGGCGGCCTTCTCAGGCTCGGGCGCGCCGGTTTCCCCGTCAGGGGTGACCGGATCAGACTCAGACAGCACCTGCTCTACTGTGATGCCCTTCTCGATGGGTCTGTCCTCAACAGCGGATTCCGCGCTGCTCTCGGGGTCATACTCTTCATTATCCCAATCTGCGAATTCCTCAGAGTTATCCGGAGCATGGGCGTCATCTTCGGCGTCCTGATCCTTCTCTAGGAATTCAAATCCCTCAGTGCCAAACTCCCCAGCCGCATCATCTTCGGTGGCTTCCTCTTCAGCACCGCCTTCCTCCTCAGCACCCTGCTCGGCGGCGTTCTTCTCAGAGGCGGCCTCATCAGCCGCGGCCGCGGCATCGGCGGTGTCATGAACGGGGGTTTTATTGGCAGCTTTCTTTGTGGACTCGTCCTTCTTGGCCGGCTCTTTGCGCTCCTGGAAAACAAGCTGGGCACGGGCCCGTAATTCAGTCAGCCGTTTTTGTAGTTCTTGAGCCAGCAAGAGAGACGCGGTTTGAGACTCGCGCAAGGCACCATTTACGAGTTCCATGTCGAAATCATGGCCCTCGATCTCCGCTCGGTACTGCTTAATTTCCTGCTTCAAGCGATGATATTCTTTCCAGCCATCCCATTCCTCGCTGCCAGTCAGCTCGCGGGCTGCCTCACCAAGTACCACATCGAAGTAGTCATCGATGGCATCGAGCGTGACGAGTCTAACCGGGTCCAGGCTCTCTAGCGAGTCCTTGGCTAGCTGTTCGACCCGATCCCGAACCCGGAACGCCATGCTGGCGATCGCCTGCAGAGTCTCATCGTACATGGGGAAGATATCATCCTTGGTGATCTTTCGTGACTTCTTGGAACGCGACTCAACCTCCTCCACGAGGATGGTCATATTGCGCACCGCCTTATCACCATAGCTGGTAATGTTTCTCAGCAGTTCCATAATTTCCGGACGGGCTGCTTTGATCGTGGCTTCCAGGGCGTCCTGAGCGTCTTCCTCAAGGTGGAGCTTGGCCTGCTCAACGGTCCGTGCAACCCGCTTGAACCACACCTTAGGTTCAGCACCCATGGGCAGTCCGGCCGGAATAGCTTGTGGCGTGGCCTTGGCCATGGGCTCAGTTTCGGGCTCAGTTTCGGGCTCAGCTTCGGGTTCAGCTTCGGGTTTAGCTTCGGGCTCAGCTTCGGGCTCAACAATGGGGTTCTCGGACTTAGGATGGGCTGCCCGGGGTATCTCAGCCTTACGCGATTTCTCCTCCTGCGCCTTTGCCGCCTGGCTCTCAGCAGCGGCAGCAGAGGCATTAACCGCTTCAGCGTACGCCGCCGACTCCAAAGGGTCATCTCGCATCAAGTGATTCGGGGCCGTGGCAATCTTGAGAGTAGGGGCCGACGCCGACGCCGACGCTGTTGAAATCGAGGAGGCACTAACAGCGGAAGCAGTGGCAGTGGTTGCCGTTGCCGGGGTAGCGGCGGTCGCCGAGACGGCCGAGGCTGCCTTGGCAACCGACGAAACCACGGCTTCCTCTTTGGCCAGCACGGTGTCGTAGATCTTTCGCACTTGCGGCGCCACCACGTCTTGGAAAACATGCGACGCCTCAACGGAGTACCAAACACGCCAGAACAGCTGCTTGACATGCTGTTTCATGTGGGCCGAGTAATCCTTCATGATCGGGACCGCACGGGTGCTGACGAACTGACTCGAACGCTGCCAGGCCCGGAACGCATGCTGATGTAGCAGATCATAGAGAGCGAGGCTGCGCCGAGCCACAGCGGGCCGGAGCTCGGTCTGAATCCACACCAGCGAGGCGTCGTAAGCGCTCTTGGCCCGCTTATCGAGCTCGGCCTCGACCAGCTTCTGCTTGGCCGCCTGGCCGTATGCCCGGGCGTGGTGAGTCCATTCTTTGCTCTGGACATAATCATTTGCCTGCACGTACCAGTCGTGAGCGGCGGAGTGGAAGATCGCCGACTTTTGCTGGTAGACGTGGAAGGCGCCACATGGGCGCGATGAGCCGAGACCCGGCCGGCTGCATTGCTCGGCGGCGTACTTCGTCGCCACATTCAGTGCACCCAGTGTTACGATGGCGACCAACACCAACCGTAACAGCTTACGGAAACTCATTGTAGTGGTCGATCTGAGGGCTGTGGTTGTGCGTGAATGCAATTATATTTACGGGGCTCACCTTGTGGTGGCACATTACGGGTTAGGGGGGATCCCGGACTACAACAAAATATATATTCCCGACAAGCAGTGAGTCCGGGGAAGGTAGGGGGAACGACAGCCAGTCAGAAGCGGTATCGAGGAGTCGATTCAACCGTTCTGGAACGCGACAACCTTTTTTTTTTACTCTGCATCGTGTGCTAATACGCGGAACAATTTTAGAGTGACCTTGATTGGAATTAGCTGAGAGAACGGAGAGCCTTGGAGGCTGTGCCGGTTTGTGCTCAGCCGCCGTGTAGGATGATTACAAGACCAGCATTTATGTTGGGACCTTGGTTCGTGCTGAATGGACGGGAGAAGGCCTGTAACTATGGCCTTCCCTTTGGGATGATATATATGCGTAGGCTTTCGTGAGATTAGATGTCCCTCAGAGGACATCTATGTGGGTAAATTAGGTACATGCATGTGTGCATGTGGGTATCTGGGCATTCATGTGTCTGGGTATCTATGGGGGTATCTAGGCATCCATGTGTGTGTGCATAGAAGTATATTGTGTCCATGCTCACAGAATGAAGACCCTACATGGGGGAGTCTCGGCATAACATGTGGACAGGCCCACATGCTGTAACCCTGGGCCGGAGTGTCATTTGCCCGGCAGGGAACCCCTTGATAGGGCCGAAAGGATATGTTTTTGATAGCTGTTAAGTCATTGTCCCCGAAATTAGCCTTCTGTTTCACGTACGCCATCCGTATATAGTATTTGTCCGTTATTTTAGGCAAGCCTAAGCGAAGATGCGCGTCACGCTTGGTACTAGATGTTCATGCCGTACGATGCGGTCTTGGGGTTGATCGGATTCGTTTGGCATTTTATTTAGGCACGCAAAAATGTTAACCTTTAAGCTTGCCGCAATGTGTCGGTTTCCCCTAATCGATGACGGTGGACGGTTTGCATCCCAAGGAGGCCATTGAGTTTGTGGGCCGACTACCCCAACAGGCACATCTCCACAGTGCGCAGCGGGTCACGTTAAGAAGTACCGACGATCTGGAGATCGTCACCGAAGGCATTGCGAGGCAATAGGGCATCCAATGCGAGCAAGACCGGGGTTTAAACGTAAGCGTGCGTCTACTTCTGGACCAGCAATTTATCAACCAGGAACCGCCCTCGGCCAGCTATCTTGTTGCCGTCCGGGGCATGACACATGTCCAGGGTATCAATCTCCAGGACCCTGCGATCGCCAGGGTAGGTGGTGGTGGGCATGTGGGTCCGGAGGGCAAGGGCACCATCACGCTATCGCGAAATAATTTTTCAAAGCGCCGTCGCCAGACTCTCCTTTCTCTCTTATCCCTCATCAACACCAGCAATTCAATAATGTCTGCACCCGCCCACAACTTCAAGGTCGCTGACATCTCTCTTGCCGCGTTCGGCCGCAAGGAAATCGAGCTCGCCGAGAACGAGATGCCCGGTCTCATGCAGACCCGCCAGAAGTACGCCGCGGCCCAGCCCCTCAAGGGCGCCCGCATCGCCGGCTGTCTCCACATGACGATTCAGACCGCGGTGCTCATCGAGACCCTGGTCTTCCTCGGCGCCGAGGTGACCTGGTCCTCCTGCAACATCTACTCCACCCAGGACCACGCTGCCGCCGCCATTGCCGCTGCCGGCATCCCCGTGTTCGCGTGGAAGGGCGAGACCGAGGAGGAGTACCTGTGGTGCATTGAGCAGCAGCTCAAGGCGTTCAAGAACGACGGCAAGCTCAACCTGATTCTGGACGACGGCGGAGACCTGACGTCGCTGGTCCACGAGAAGCACCCCGAGCTGCTGGAGAACTGCTTCGGTCTGTCGGAGGAGACCACCACCGGTGTGCACCACCTGTACAAGATGATGGCCCAGGGCCAGCTCAAGGTGCCGGCCATCAACGTCAACGACAGCGTGACCAAGTCCAAGTTCGACAACCTGTACGGCTGCCGGGAGTCGCTGATTGACGGCATCAAGCGGGCCACCGACGTGATGATTGCCGGCAAGACCGCCGTGGTGGCTGGCTACGGTGATGTCGGCAAGGGCTGCGCCATGGCCCTGTCGTCGATGGGCGCCCGGGTGATTGTCACCGAGATCGACCCCATCAACGCGCTGCAGGCCGCCGTCAGCGGCTACCCCGTGCTGACCATGGAGGAGGCGGCCCCCCAGGGCCAGATCTTCGTGACCACCACCGGTAACCGCGACATCATTGTGGGCCGCCACTTCGAGGCCATGCCCAACGACGCGATTGTGTGCAACATCGGCCACTTCGACATCGAGATCGACGTTGCCTGGCTCAAGGACAACGCCAAGCAGCACGAGGAGGTCAAGACCGGTGTGGACCGCTACCTGCTGAGCTCCGGCCGCCACGTCATTCTGCTGGCCCAGGGCCGTCTCGTGAACCTGGGCTGCGCCACCGGCCACCCCAGCTTCGTCATGAGCTGCTCCTTCACCAACCAGGTGCTGGCCCAGATCGCCCTGTTCAACGCCAACAACGCCGAGTTCCGTGCCAAGTTCCCCGAGTTCGAGAAGTCCGGCCCCTTCAAGCTGGGCGTGCACCTGCTGCCCAAGATCCTCGACGAGGAGGTGGCTCGCCTGCATCTGGCCCACCTCGGTGTGCACCTCACCGCTCTGTCCCCCACCCAGAGCAAGTACCTGGACATCGACAGCAAGGGTCCTTACAAGCCCGACCACTACCGCTACTAAGCAGGCCGCCCCGGCCCGCGTCAAAAGAGAGGTTGAGCGTAAACACCTATTTATACGTCTGACATAACTGTAGTATACTTATGTGAGTGTGATCATTGGCTCCGTCCTGGAGCAGGAGGGCCTATTTGGTGCTGTGGGGGAAGACCCACAGGCATGTTAGTTTGGTTCGGGTTACACGGGTCGAAGACAACTACCTGGTCTACTTCCAGGTGCTGAGCACCTTAGGTGTGAGACAACAGCGATAGATGGTAACGGGGACACAGATTCATAGCCTCTATATAATTAGTGACTCGCCCAGCAGGACTCACACATAATATGTATCTACGCATAGCATAATTTGAATGCTAGTTAGTTAAACACACCGCATGATGAGTACTCACCAAGCTACAACATGCTCACGATAGCTCAGTGTGAACCTCTCGGAGTAGCTGAGGATGAAGATCATGGTAGCCCAGTACGAAAATCACGGTAGCTGAGTATGTACTTCTCAGAGTAGCCTGCTGGCAGGGGTTACTCACTGTCTACTGATGTATGCGCGGAGGTAGTACGCACGGCACCGGGCCGCCCGATTCATTGCGCTGCAAGAGTGGCCTCGTCTTACTCCTTGCCTAACTGGATCATGCACTTAGCTCCCGTGCTACATTACACACCATCAATAACTACTGATACTCACAGCCCCACCCCACCAGCCCCGCCCCCACACATTGTCCCACGCATTGCCACTGGCATTCCCCAGCATTGCCGCCGCCCTCGATGGGTTCAATTCGTCCTTAGGGTGCCTTCTGGCGCCGCGCACAAACGGGCAAGTCTGCATAGATGCCTCGCCCTCGGCAATTCGCCGCCTTGTCTCCCCCAACCTATTTCTGTGCCCGGCAAAGGGTCTCTACCTAATGCACCCAACACCACACAGTACCTAACCTAATGCTGTACCTCATCTAGCACCTTACCACCGCGGGCCTAGGCGCATTTATTCCGCCAGGGGCTAGGGCTACCCGCCGTCCCCAGACATCCAGCGACGGTTCCCCAGATCTCCTCAGAAGAGGCGACATGAAGGCGAAGATCCTGGATTACGAAGTGCAGCAGCAGCCAATGCTGCCGAAGTGGACGCTGCAGACACTGTACGGCATGGAGCACGCCCAGGAA
This sequence comes from Starmerella floris, assembly GCA_030555655.1. Taxonomy (NCBI): domain Eukaryota; kingdom Fungi; phylum Ascomycota; class Dipodascomycetes; order Dipodascales; family Trichomonascaceae; genus Starmerella; species Starmerella floris. Next base: position 27,148 of record JANIWM010000085.1, read on the forward strand.
TTCGACCCCCGTCAGGAAAACATTGCGTCGGCCGGGCCCCCCTCCGGGCGCTCGCCGTACCCCCCTCACCGCACCGGCAGCGTGGAGCTCCCCCAGCTGTCGTTCTTCCACTCGACAAAGCGCCAGGCGGCAATTGTCAACGGCCAGAACGTCGCCGACGAATTGCCCTGGAAGCTGGTCCCCGCCGACCGGGACGACTACCCGGGCGCCTACATCGAGCCACTGACCCTGGACTCGGCGGCGGGCAACCACGCCAACCACTACAACGGGGCCGTGGGCAACCGCCACATCCCGGCCAACCTCGAAGTGTACTATTTCGAGGCGGAGGTCCGCGGTGACGGCGGGTTTGTTATGGGGCTGGTGCAGTTCAAGACCCGGTACGCGGCGTGGGGCGAGAAGCGGCCGGGCGGCGCCGCCAGCGCCAACGGCCGGTCGGCCTCCCGCGCCGGCAACGCAGGACATCATTCCCTCGCACCCATATATCTTCACTAACTGAATAACCTTCGATAA
>JANIWM010000086.1:0-26336 GCA_030555655.1 Starmerella floris
AGTGCTAAACGAAATACGGTGCTACACGAAATATAAAGCTAATCTGACTATAGTGGCCTCCACGCCCCCCGGCGCCCCGCCAAAGCCGGCCGCGCCCAAAAGCAGCGCCCCGGGCGCCGGCTCGCCCCTGGCCCGCAAGGTGCGGCCCAGCGGGCTGGTGGTGTCCAAACAGTGGGTCCTGCCGCCCCGGCCGAAGCCCGGCCGGAAGCCGAAGCCCAAGCCCGAGTCCGGAGCCAGGGACACGCGGGCGGACTCGCGGGCGGCCAGGCCGGCCGACAGGCGCGGCCGGCCCGAGCGCTCCCTTCGCAACGACACCCTCCAAAATGACAGCCGCCATGACCGCCATGGCAGCCCCCAAAATGACAGCCGCTATCACCACCCCCCGGAGTCTACCCAAACTGCCATAGATAACGGAAACGCTGACAACGGAAACGCCCACAATGGGAACGCCCTCAATGACAATACCCGCAACCACAATGCCCGCTCCAACAGCCACAGCGAACACAGCCACAGTGAATACGGCCACAACGAAGCCAGCCCCGGCACGCGCAGCCCCAGCGACAACCCCGGCAAACGCAGCCCCAGCGACAACCCCGTCAAAGACGAGGACGACGAGAGCTGCGGCCTTTGCTCGCGCGAGGACTGCATGTGCGAGACGATCGGCATCAAGCCCAGCGAAAAGCGCCCGTTCCTGCCGTCGCTGGAGATGATCCTCAACACCGTGGACATCAAGATGGACGCGGTGCCGCTCAAGCGGCCGGCGCCGGCGCCGTCGGCCGCGCCCCGGACCAAGTTTGCCCGGGCCAACGAGCCGCCGCTGCAGCCCGTGCAGCCGGCGCCCCAGCTGACGGTGCCGTCGCCGCTGGAGGGGCTGCAGTACGGCCCGGACGGGTGCGGGTTCTGCACGGAGAACACGCCGTGCGCGTGCGCCGAGTCGGCCGGCGCAACGCCGCCCGTGCCCATGGTCCCCGTGCTGACCGGCCCGCCGCTGTTGCCGCCTCCGCTGGCGGCCCCGGCCCCGCTCGGCGCCAGCCCGCCGGTGGTGGGCAGCCCGGGGTTCGCGCTGGGCCGCGACGAGGACTACGGCTGCGCCACCTGCCAAAAGGACGCCATGTCCATGCTGTTCTGCGTGAGCCTGGGCTCGGCCCGGCCGCTGGCCCCGGAGGCCGTGGCGATCCCGTGCCACCTCGCGGTCAAGACTCTGCAGAAGCACCCGCGCTTCGCCGCCTGCGACCTGGGCCGGCTGATCCGCCAGCTCGAGGTGCGCACCAAGCAGGTGGGCGTGCAGAGCATCAACCGGGTGCTGCAGGAGCTGGAGCGCGGCGAGTTCTCGTAGCATGCAACATAGACCGGTGCCAGAGTCACGGAACACGACGACGGGGGACCGTGCAAAGACGATGCTGGTCCACGGGGGACTGCACGCTTTCGTTCTGGATATGTTTTGATATACGGGTGCTCAACATCGCCCATCCTTAATAACTGTACGGGGTTTGATAGACTCTCGTGGTTGCTTGTGGGTTGTAAAGGTTTAGAGTCTTCATGGTTCTTGGGGTCTTCTTGTTAGGTTCTTGGGATCTTCTTTTGTTGGGATCTTCGAGGGATCTTGGGATCTTCGGAATCTTTTTGTGATTAGGATCTTCGTGGGATCTTGGGGTTTTCACGGTTCCCAACGTCTTTTTGGGTTCTTAGGATCTCTGTGGTTCTAAGGTTCTTAGTAGAATCCTAGAAACTTCACAGGTCTTGGCCCGTCCCTATGTGTTCTTACGATCTTCATGGGATCCTAGGATCGTGGGACCTCAGGATCTTGTACATCATTTTGGTCCTTTTCTCCTAGGTTCCTAGGGATCTCAACAGGGCCCTTCACACCCTTGCAGGTCTCATAGGTCCTTAGCGCCGCTCATCGGCGCACCCTCAACATCTCGTTTCCTTATGACCCGAGCATATGCTCCGACCCCCATGGCAAGATATCAACCACAAGCCTCGTGCTTTCCGCGGGCTCGTGTCTCCGCCCGCCCAATATAGACCGATGACCTTGAAAATTGCCTCCAGCCCTCAGAAACGACGGACCCTGGAGGTCCGACGGTGGCCTGGTCGACCATTGGCCCAGTCATGCCTTCGCGATCTGGCCAGTCTCGGGCGCGGCTGCCCTGGAACTGCCCAATGCGGACGCGGGCGCGCCGATCGCAGGCCCGAGCCATCTATAATGAGTAATGAGTTATGATCATGTATTTACGCTATTTATCCAGTTCTCCGCGCCGGCCAGCCCCTCACTGGCCCAGCGCCGCCGGGTCGGTCAAAAACACCACGGGGTTCTTGGCCGCGTCGATCACCTGCTTGGTGGGCACCGACTCGTCCTCGTCGGTGAAGATCTTGTGGATCGCGTCCTTCTTGGCCGCGCCGGCCGCGAAGAACACCACCAGGTCGGCCAGGCGCAGCGCCGGCTTGGTCAGCGTGATGCGCTCCGGCGGCGGCTTCGGGCTGTCGCCCAGGCTGGCCACCAGCAGCCGGTCCTCCTGCAGCAGGGCGTGGCCCGGGAACAGCGAGCAGGTGTGGCCGTCGGGGCCCATGCCCAGCAGCGCCAGGTCCAGGCTGGGGCGGTCGCCCAGCTCGGACACCAGGCGGTGCTGGTACTCGGCGGCGAACTCTTGGTGGCTCACGGACTGGCTCTGCTTCTTGGCCAGCAGCTGCTCCGACAGCGCAAAGCCCTGGGGGCGGGCGTCCGCGGGCAGCTTGTCGAGAATGTGCGTCTTGAACAGGCCCCAGTTCGAGTCCGGGTGGTCCAGCGGCACCACGCGCTCGTCCACGAGCCAGACCCGCCATTTCGCCCACTTCACGGCGTCGTTGCCCAGCAGCGTGGCCGCCAGCGTCGGGCCCTGGGACCCGCCACTGATGCCGATGTCGAACCGGTCCTTGGTGGCCAGCGCCTTGTCCTGGGCCTCGATGATCAGCTTGCCCAGCTCCTTGTTGAGGTCGGTGGGGTTCAGTGCCAGAATGCGTGCGGGTGCCATCGGTCTGCCAATGTGTGTCACTTACGGGATTCGGGGTTCTGGTAGGAAGGTGGATCCAGAGATGATGGGGTGACAGGGCGAATAGGAGGGGCCGATGATAGGGGACCGGCCGCCGCCCCCCGGGGGTCAGGATTGTGGGGGGCCGTTACGCCGGGGCCTAGGGTGGCCAGCAACGGCCCTGCGCAATCCCACCGGCCGTGGGTCCACCCACCACGGCAGCCGTTGGCACCGGCGGGGCTAGGGTGGTGGGCAAATCAACACCGCGACCTTTTCACTGTCCCAGTTAGGAAACCACCACTGCCTAGCTTCCCGTTGGTGGCCTCTCGTTCGTGATCTGATTTCACCCGAAATGGCGGCGACGTGGGCGCGCGCAATGTCGACGGCGCAATTGCGCGCCCGCGACCTCCCGGTGCGCCGCGCCGCCCGCGTGCTGGTCGTGGACCCGGCCGACCGGGTGCTGCTTTTCCAGTACCGGCACCGCGGCAACGACGCGCTGCGCGACAAGGGCAGCTACTTCACGCTCCCCGGCGGCAAGGCGCGCCCCGGCGAGTCGTTCGCGGCCTGCGCCCAGCGCGAACTGCGCGAAGAGACGGGGCTGGCCCTGCCGGTGGGCCGGGCGTTGGCCCGGCGCCAGGCGCCCATGCTGCTGCCGGCGGGCACGTTTGCGCTGGCGGCCGAGGAGTACTTTGCCGTGTTTGTCGACGCGGACCAGGCCCTCGACACATCGCGGTGGACCGCCCACGAGCAGCAGCACATCGCAGGGCTCGCCTGGTACACGGCAGCCGAGCTGGCGGGACTGCGCAACCTGTGGCCCGGCACCCTGCCGGAGATCCTGGCCTCGGCTCGGACTTCCACCGCGGTTCTGGACTACCAATCCACGCGCGAACAGATAGGAGAGCTCGAAGTGTTGGTGAGCTACGACTAAGACGGGCTCAGGATCTAATCAAGAGGACTTAAAAAGCTGGTTCTGGACTCGAATAAAGAGCTGGCCCAGGATGAAGATCTCAGGAACCCAATAATGAGCTCTGGAGTCGAATGAAGAGTTGGCTCAGGACCCGACTAAAGGGTCAAGAAATACATTAGGCAAGATTTTTGACACGACTATATTCTGGAAGATCAACTTTAGAGTGTTTGCATCATCGTAGATATGCTTTTGAATTCCGTCTTTCTGCGTATTTAGTGTGTATCCATTTGATATAATCGGTCGCAGACCTCGACTCGTTAGTACCTAAGTATAGCTATGGAAGTTCGATCTGTTATTAAGGGTCCTACCGGATCCAAGTTGCTATTACTGTCACTTCCTAACAGAGTCTAGAGATCGCATTCTCAGCGGTCAGCCGCAGATCCGGGTGCGAAACGCGGGAATGGATTTTTGTTGACCGAGTAGTGGAGATCCGTTACTGAAGATACACTCATCTCCACGTCCCATCAAGAGTGGTAATAAGTAGCCGAGTGAGCTCAACCCTCTTTCCGCCCTAGGATCGACTCCGCAAGATGGCGGATACTCGACAGTTATTCAACTGCCCAAATGGGTCGGGCGTGATGATACACAGCCGTGAGTTGCCAACGCAGCGAGGTGTAAGATGTATTCAGTAGTCACTGCTATCGTAAACTACTGTCGCCGTTTAGTTGCATAGGCAGCGAGGCGAAGTGATCGGATGGACGGTATGCCCCGAATTAGAGATGTAAGGCAATGACCTGAACTCTTCTTTTTGCTTTTTAAAGTGTGACAGATTCCGTACGCTGTATTGGAGATCGGAGACGTAGCTTACTTTGTGTGAGGCGAGTAGGTGATGATTTTTCGCCTCAAAGTATTGTGATTGGTTCTCTAAGCTACTTCACGGTGAAGTAATTCATCCATTTGAAAATGCTCAAATCAGAGAGGTTATGAGAAATGGTGGATCTATCTGGGTAAGATAGAAAGCCATTGGCTGGTTCTACAATGAAACCGTCTTGTCGTCACAATTCTGCTGGTTCCGTTGTCAGACATCTCTCTAAGATTGTTAACTAGCCTGCTGGATCTAGTCACCCTGCACATCTCTATAAGATCGTCACAATTCTGCTGGTTCCGTTGTTAGACTACGCATCTCAAGATTGTTAACGATTCTGCTGGATCTAGTCACACTCCTCTATAATCGTCACAATTTTGCTGGATCTAGTCACACTCCTCTATAATCGTCACAATTGCTGGATCTAGTCCCCCTTCCTTTTACATTGACCAGTCCGCTGTTGCCTCGCATCCTGGCCCCCCTCGAGATCAGAGATCGCCTCATCCGCCAAAACCCCCAATTTGCATGCGTTCGCCGGCCCGTCCCACCAATGGGCCGTTGCCGGCAGGTGCAGCCCAGGGCAGGTTATCAACGGCGGCCCTAACATCGACAACCCTGACTCCCCAAATTTATTTCAGCACTTTGCCGGACCATCCCCGTGGGAAAGCCGCCAGCCAGACCCCTCAGCGATCCGAGCCGAATGACCGTGCGACCCGTGCTCGAGGAGCAGAGCAGCGATGACGACGTCAGCAGCGCCCACGACTTCTCCTACACCGACGAGCAGCAGCTCCGGTCGCTGCACGGAAAAATGCACGCCCTAGACATCGGCGGCGCCGCCCGCCGCAAGGAGTCCTCGTCGTCGTCGGCCACGGCCGAGTTCAAGTTCTCGCCGTACCGCGACCTCCACGACCTGCCCCCCGTGCCGGCGGTGGCCGAGCCCCACCACCCCCGGGAACCGGCGGTCGCGGCGGCCAAGCCCGCGGACTCGCCGGTCCCAGCCGCGGCCCCGGTGGCGTCGCCGTTCCGCAAGAGCGCCGAGTACAGCCAGAACCGCCGCAAAACGCTGGACGTGCACGATGCCCCCAGCCCGACCGAGCTCCGCGAGCTGGCCGCCATGTACAGCTCGGTGGCCGAGTGCATCGATCTGCGGCGCAAATTCATGGACCTGAGCCTGCAGGACGAGCGGCGCAACCCCAAGAACCAGAGCAACTGGTGCATCTACCCGCCGCCGCCCGAGCCCGAGTACGACCCGGTGACCAAGCACTTCATCATCAAGCCCAAGCTGCCCACCACCGCCGAGAACGTGGGCTACAAGTTCCACATGGAGGACATCGAGATCCCGGGCGCCAACCGCTACACGTTTGCCGTGAACGCGGACTCGGTCTACGAGGTGTTCAAGCCCGAGCTGGCCGGGGCCGACCAGGCCACGGGCAACTACGAGAAGATCGCCGAGGTGCCGTCGCTGCACGACTACTACAAGGCGGTGGACCGGATGACCACCATCAGCATCGACGGCCCGGCCAAGTCGTTCGCGTTCCGGCGCCTGCAGTACCTGGAGGCGCGGTGGAACCTGTACTTCCTGCTCAACGAGGACGACGAGCTGGCCCAGAGCAAGCGGATCCCCCACCGCGACTTCTACAACGTGCGCAAGGTCGACACCCACGTCCACCACTCGGCCTGCATGACCCAGAAGCACCTGCTGCGCTTCATCAAGTCCAAGATGAAGAAGTCCCCCCACGAGGTGGTGATCTACCGCGACGGCAAACTGCTGACCCTGGCCAAGGTGTTCGAGTCCCTGGGGCTCACCGCCTACGACCTCAACATCGACACCCTGGACATGCACGCCCACTCGGGGGCCTTCCACCGCTTCGACAAGTTCAACCTCAAGTACAACCCCATCGGCGAGTCCCGGCTGCGCGAGATCTTCCTCAAAACCGACAACTTCATCAAGGGCCGGTACCTGGCCGAGATCACCCGCGAGGTGTTCGGCGACCTCGAGCAGAGCAAGTACCAGATGGCCGAGTACCGCATCTCCATCTACGGCCGGTCCATGACCGAGTGGTCCAAGCTGGCCGCGTGGGTCGTCGACAACAAGCTGGTCAGCGACAACGTGCGGTGGCTGATCCAGGTGCCCCGGCTCTACGACGTGTACAAAAAGAGCGGCATCATTGACAACTTTGGCCAGGTCGTCGACAACATCTTCCGGCCCCTGTTCGAGGTGACCCAGGACCCCCGCAGCGACCCCAAGCTCTACGTGTTCCTGCAGCGCGTGGTGGGCTTCGACTCCGTGGACGACGAGTCCAAGATGGACCGCCGCATGTTCGCCCGCTACCCGCCGCCGCGGGACTGGACCACCGAGCAGAACCCGCCCTACAGCTACTACCTGTACTACCTGTACGCCAACCTGGCCTCGCTCAACCAGTTCCGGTACCGCCTCGGCTTCAACACCTTCGTGCTGCGGCCCCACTGCGGCGAGGCCGGCGACCCGGAGCACCTCATCGCCGCCTTCCTGACCTCCCAGTCGATCTCCCACGGCATCACCCTGCGCAAGCTGCCGTTCGTGCAGTTCCTGTACTACCTGGAGCAGATCGGCCTGGCCATGTCGCCGATCTCCAACAACGCGCTGTTCCTGTCCTACGAAAAGAACCCGTTCATGTCCTACTTCCGCAAGGGGCTCAACGTCAGCCTCAGTAGCGATGACCCCTTGCAGTTCTCGTTCACCCGCGAGCCGCTCATGGAGGAGTACAGCATCGCCATCCAGATCTACAAGCTCACCGCCGTGGACTCGCGGGAGCTGGCCCTCAACTCCGTCATGCAGAGCGGCTTCGAGCACGAGATCAAGAACCACTGGGGTTACGACATGCACACGGGCGAGGTCAACATCGAGAAGACCAACGTGCCCAGGCCCCGCCTGGCCTTCCGGTCCGAGACCCTGAAGCATGAGCGCGAGCTCGTAGACAGGTACGGGCGCAGCAACCACCCCACCCATTAAATGAATGTAATGATGACTATTGTTGAGTGTGTATATACGGGCATGTTTATGTTACAGTGGTTACATGCGAGGATGATTGATTCATTAATCCCTCCTGCTTGCACGTTCATAGGCGAGATCTTCTGGTAAGTTATTGCTTAGGTCACGGATGCGGTTTCATGGGATTATAAGTGTAAGTCGCATAACGGCTTCTACTTGCTGGTACATGTCGGTCGCATTTAGCCTAACGTTTTGAACGTGTGATTTGTTGTACAAGTATCGTCATGCAAGTGATCTTTATGCAAGTAATCGTCACGCAAGTAATCGCCACGCAAGTAATTTATCATGCGAGTAATTCCTTGAACACGTAAATCCCTATACCTGTTATTCGTCATGCTGGCAATTCTTGGTACATTCTTGACCATGTGATCCCTTGCACATGCAAGTCGTGATACAAGTAATTCGTCTCAACCTCGTCGTGTAAACATAGCTCGTTGTAAATGTATAAATGCACTTGAACATACGCAATTCCTACACGGGTATACGCATCTATACCTGTCAATCTAAGGTACTATACAAATACGTGCCTCAGCCATTAATAGCATTCCGCATAGATATAGAGATGTCCTTATAATCTGATTGCCCCAAGTGTTCGCCAAATCATCCTCTTACAGAGGTTCCCGGCTGCAGACCCTGCACTGTGTCAAATCGGGTAATGTTCGAGAACTTTCAGGACCCTAGCTCCAACCCCACCGCCCTTGTATTTACACCACACTATAAAACCACCTCCCCCAAACCACCGAGCAGCACCGTAAATACATGACGCTCACATATTTCGACATCTCCATTGGCAAGGAGCCGCAGGGCCGCGTGCTGTTTAAGCTGTATGAGGACGTTCCGCGCACCGCCGAGAACTTCCGGGCGCTGTGCACGGGCGAAAAAGGCACGGGCCAGCTCGGCCTGCCATTGAGCTACAAGGGCTCCACCTTCCACCGCGTAATCCCCAAATTCATGATCCAGGGCGGCGACTTCACCAGCGAGTCGCGGGGCCAGCCCCTGGGAACCGGCGGCGAGAGCATCTACGGCGAGAAGTTTGAGGACGAGGCGTTTGTCCACAAACACGACCGGCCGTTCCTGCTGAGCATGGCCAACAGCGGGCCCAACACCAACGGCTCGCAGTTCTTCGTGACCACAACGCCGACGCCGCACCTCGACGGCAAGCACGTCGTGTTCGGCGAGGTCGTGCTGGGCAAAGGCGTGGTCCGCCAGGTGGAGCAGACCCCCACCGACAGCTCCGACAAGCCTTTGGACCGCGTGGAGATCACCGAGTGCGGCGAGGTGCCCGAGGGCACCGACCTGACCGCGTTCATGCAGGCCGGCACCCCCGGTGCCGCCACTGACGCCGAGATCGGCGACAAGTTCGCGGCGTACCCGGACGACGAGCCGACCCTGCAGGAGGACCAGGTCAAGGACCAGAGCGAGCAGCTGCAGAAGGGCTACGACATCGCCGCCGCCCTCAAGCAGATCGGCACCACCCAGTTCAAGGCCGGCAACAAGGCGGTGGCCCTGGCCAAGTACCGCAAGGCCCTGCGCTACGCGTACGAGTTCGACGTGGACGAGGGCCACGCCCTGTACAAGCCCGTGGAGACGCTGAAGATCAGCCTGTACCTCAACTCGGCGCTGGTCGAGAACCAGCTCGGCGACGCCAAGGGCGCCGACAAGGACGCGTCGGCGGTGCTGCACCGGGCGCTGGCCACCGACGCCGACAAGGCCAAGGCGCTGTTCCGCCGGGCCCAGGCGCGCAAGCAGCTCAAGAACTACGAGGGTGCGTTGGAGGACCTTGACGCCGCGGCCAAGCTGCTGCCCGACGCCGGCATCGCCAGGGAGCAGCAGGAGATCCGGGCGCTGATCAGCAAGAACGTGCAGAAGCAGAAGGCGGCCTATTCCAAGTTCTTCAGCTGAGCGGGCTTAGCCGGAGCGATAATAACGAGTTTATGTAAATACGGCCATGCGGGCGGGTGCCCGATGGTGAATTAATTTAGATACTGTGGAATATTGCGGCGTTGTTCAACTGACGTCGAGTATGAGGCTTGAGACTAGGATTGCAAACACAGATGATTCCGTGCCAGAGTAATCATGTACAAAGAGAATCGTTTACGTGCCAGAGTAATCATGTACACAGAGAATCAATTTTGAACTTGCATCAATACTATCGTTGTCAATCGATGAACTATGTCGCACTACTACCATGCATGCTCCGGAGCAATACTTAATGCGGAACACTAGCAGCGTCACGGCTCACTGAGACTACCAGCATACTAGCATCAATATCCTAAATTTTGACTGATGTTAGCAACAATATTATACAAATTGATATTACTAGTATCCATTACTTCTTTCATACTAACACGAATACTATCAAAACTATGCATGCCCACTAACACCAGCACGACTCATTGGACCACTAACGTCAGTACTTTTAGGATCCATACTAGGTATATCTAATATCACACCAACATCATCACTAATATCCACCATACTTTTCAAACAAGACCAACCAATCCTGCTGTCACTCCTCCTATGCATACCGAGATACATATCGGGTGTAGATCAATACCCCATTCAGTAATTGGAAAATATTATCGCGCGAGCTCAGCTTCACGCCTACAATACGTAAATCTCCATTTACCGCTCCGCTTGGGTGCGTTTGGTATTGGTGCATGCTACTACCCTTCCTGTGGCCTGCGTTATTAGGTCGCGTCCAACCTCTACCCTGTCCAACCCAATGGTGACGGTGAAGCCGCTGACGGTCCACTGGCACCAGGACTCCGCGCCGATCTACAGCGCCGACTTCCAGCCGGGCGAGGCGATTCTGCCCGCGAACCGCAGCGCGCGGTTCGCCACCGCCGGCGGCGACAACAACGTCCGCGTGTGGCGGCTCAAGGCCAGCGCCGAGCCGGCCGATCCCCCCCAGGTCGAGTATCTCGCGACGCTGGCCAAGCACGAAGGCGCCGTCAACGCCGTGCGCTTCAACCGCCAGGGCACGGTGCTGGCCTCGGCCGGCGACGACGGCGTCGTGTGTCTGTGGGCGCCTACCCCGGCCCGGCCGGGCGAGCCCGGGGCGGGCTACGCCCCCGTGGCCCAGTTCGGCAACGAGTTCGAGGACCAGGAGGGGTGGCGCGTCGTGCGCAAGTGCCGCAGCGCCAGCTTCGGCGAGATCTACGACCTCGCCTGGTCGCCGTCGGGCCGGTTCCTGGCCGCCACCAGCATGGACAAGGTCGTGTCCATTCTCGACACCGTCGAGGGCACCTGCGTGGCCGCGCTGCGCGACCACAAGCACTACGTCCAGGGCGTCACCTGGGACCCCCGCGGCGAGTACGTGGCCACCCAGTCCAGCGACCAGACCGTGCTGATCTACCGGGTCCCGGCCGGTCCGGCCAAGCTGGAGATCGGCGCGCCGGCCCTGCGTCTCGAGCGGTGCGACATCGACGATAAGATGCTACAGTTCCATTCCGAGTCCTTTTCCTCCTTTTTCCGCCGGCTCGCGTTCAGCCCGGACGGGGCGGTGCTGGTGGTGCCGGCGGGGCTGGTGAAGAGCAAGGACGAGCCCAAGGACGAATCTAAGGATGAGATCAAGGATGACACCAACCATGAGATAAAGGGTGACACCAACGATGAGATAAAGGATGAGATAAAGGGTGGCCCCAAGGAGGATATCAAGGATGAGACCAAGGACGAGATTAAGGTCGAGATTAAGGTCAAGGATGAGGTCAACAACGTGAAAAATGATGGAGTAAAGAACGCCGTTGACGAGGCAAAGAACGAGCCAATGGACGCAGTAATGAGTGATGCCCAGGACGAGAAAAATGGGGTGAAAGACACAATGAATGACGAGATAATGAACGATGCCACGGACGAGGCAATGAATCACCCCAAGGACGAGGTAATTGATGACACCAAGGACGAGGCAATGAATGACGCCAAGGACAACCCCCACAGTACTGACAACCCCCGCCCGTTCCACGGTGTCTCAGGGACCCTCACTAGCGCCGACGACCACAAACAAGATGGCGTGCTTCCATCGCCCAAAGCACCAACCAAAACTGAGTCCCCTTCCAAAAAGGAGGTGACCAACTGTGCATTCATATACTCGCGCCGGGACCTCAAGCGGCCCCAGGCGGTGCTGCCACTGCCCAAGGAAAGCCTGGCCGTGCATTTCAGCCCGGTGATCTACGAGCTGCGAGGCGCCGCCCCGGTGGTGGACCTGCCCTACCGCATGATCTACGCCGTCGCCACCTTGAGCGGCGTCTTTGTCTACGACACCGAGCAGGCCCAGCCGCTGGGCATGGCGGCCAATCTGCATTACTCGTCGCTCACCGATCTGGCGTGGTCACCGGACGGCCGGTCCTTACTGGTGACCTCCATCGACGGCTTCTGTTCGGTGCTGCGCTTCGACAAGGACGAGCTGGGCTCCCCGTACAAGGGCGCCGTGGACGTGGTCCCTGTGGCTGCCGAGGATTCGCCGAAATTGGCCGAGGCCGGGGCACCAAAAATTAATACACTGTCGGTGCGCAAGCGGGTCAAGCCCCAGGCAGGTCCCACCCCCGCAGCAGCAATGGCTCCTGCCGACTCTATAGATACGGCGGGTGCAGCATCGGCAACAACCGCGACTCCCCAGACCTCAGATTCCCCCACCACGGATACCCTTAATGCATCCAGCAGTAATATCCAGCCCACCTCCAACGGTTCCACCGCTTCCTCGGAGAACGCTTAATTGTACAATGCAGGTCGTGTCTTGACTAGCGATTCTTAACAGTATCATATTTCTATCTATTCAGTTCCCCATTAGATTAATTAATACTAATTGACTACCGATAATTTGTGGAAGCAAAAAAGGTTATTCTTGACCAATGTCATCAACTAATGAACCGCCTCAATCAAGTCCACTCGATGGTTCTCGCTGTTCTATCACTATTCCCAGTCCCTAATGAAGTTAACAAGGAAGAATAGAAAGCTGGTTTGCGGATGCCAATAATGAATTCCATCAGGTTGTTTACAAATGAAGAGTAGCAAGCTGAAATCTTGGTCTTACATTCCCATCGTGTTTACGATGAATGAGGAACAGCAAGGCGAAATGGCAAGTTGAACTGCGAATTCCCAAAGACGAATCCTCAAAGAGTTATCAGCCATGAAGAATGGCTCACCAAAATTCTATAACGGCTTCACCAGCGTATTTAATTACAAATTCCTCACAATAATATCTTTTTAAAAGGTTTTCTATTACGAACTTCGTTATCGCGCTTCACGAGCGCGCTACCTAACAAGCTTCACTATTCACTTATCAACTTTTCAACTCTCAAACTATTCAGGGTTTGCATCAGCAATCAAGCCGATCAAGTTTCCAATTATTACTTTTCATCCGGCCTCACTATCAGGGCTTGGTAGAAGCGTGCCCTTGGCCAGTCCATTTATTAGACTCATATTCTCTCACGGTTTTGGGCTGGAAAAGGGGCCAGCTAGCTTTGCTCCTGCTTCGCCAGTTCCATTGTCCGTAGACGGGCCTTCGCCAGCATTTTTTCGCGCTGCTGCTTCATGTGCAGCTCGCGCTGGTTACGGTCGTCGATCCAGTTGGCAGGCTTGGGCTCCTCGGCCTTGTTGAGGATCTCCTCGTCCTGCTGCCGCGTCAGCTCGGGGCTGGGTGGCTTCTGTGCCTTTTGCTGCTCCAGCAACCGCACTGTGGTGGCCTCGACGCTGCGCGTTTCATGGAGGTCGGCAGCAATGGCTTCGCGACTCATGTGCGGCACCAACACCGACACAATGCTGATCATGTCTTCGGTGACCTCTCGAGGGGGCGCGGGCCGGCCCCCGGGGGTCCGGCCCTCCCCTGCGTCGGGGGCCGCGCCCCGCGACGGGCTGGACGGTGAGGCCAGGAAGTACCGCGCCGCAACCACCGCCGCGGCCAAACCGGCGAAAAATAGGGCCGTCGACGAATCAGGCATATGTTTACGGCTCGTAATTTTGGAACGGTGGATGTCAGGTCGTTGGTGTTGTCAGGTGAGGAAAGGACAGTTGTCCAGGGTCCACGCAGCATTAGGGTCCAACGTCCCAGCCTTCCCCCCCACTGCCGGGTTCTAAAGCGGGCGCCTTGTTACTGCCCTATTGATGCGCTGCGACCACCCTACATTAACGCTCGGACACCTCTGACCGGCCCATGGCCAGAAGAGCCACGGCCAGTAGGGCAGACTAAACCAAGGGAATATCAGGCCAATCCGTTACTCATCCTAAGCATAAACTCAACCTTTATTCATAGTGGCCTACCAATGCGCGGCACCAAGCACCCCCCCTCACTCGTCTGTCATTCCATATCCAAAACATACCCTTATCGGGATGGGTCAGCGATTATTGCGTGTTTAGAACCCCGGCCGCTGCCCTTTCCCTCTCTCTCCACACATTGCGTCAAGCTCCTGGATCCCACTATATATAATACCCTGCAAGCGGCCAATGGGGGATCCACCATCTCGAAAAGATGGTGAAAATCGTTGCCCACCCTGCCTCACTGCCTAACGGCGGCAAAACTCTGCTGGAATGGGCCGACAACAAGGGTGTACAGCTCGTAGACCCCACCCAGGCCACGTCGGTCGCCGACTTCGCCGAGCAGGCCGCCGGTGCCGTGGCCATTGCCGAGTCCGGGCTCACGCGTAACATCGGCGGCTGGTCTGACGAGCTGGTGGCTGCGCTGCCCAGCAGCGTCAAGGCGGTCTGCAGCTTCGGCGCGGGCTACGACGGCTTGGGCAACCTCGACCGGTTCCGAGCCCGTGGGCTGCAGGTGTCCAACACCCCCCATGGCGTCTCCCAGGCCACCGCCGACACGGGGGTCTACCTGATTCTCGGAACGCTGCGCAACTTCGGCCAGCTGGCGGAGAGCCTGCGAGCCGGCGCCTGGAACCATGACATCCCACTGGCCCAGGAGTACGACAACAAGACGCTAGGTATTCTCGGCCTGGGCGGCATTGGTGCTCTCGTCCGTGATAAGGTCGTGGCTGCCTTCGATTTCGGAAAGATCCAGTACCACAATCGCCGCCGGGCCGTCCCCGAAGTCGAAAAGGGGGCGCAGTACGTCAGCTTCGACGAGCTGCTGGCCACCAGCGATGTCATTCTTACGGTGCTGCCGCTCACCGCCAGCACCCATCATTTGCTAAATCGGGAAACCCTCGCCAAAACTAAGCGCGGCGTCATTCTTGTCAACATTGGCCGCGGACCCCTTATTGACGAGGAGGCCTTGGTCGAGGCCCTCGAGTCCGGGCAGGTGGGCAGCGTGGGCCTTGATGTTTACGAGCACGAGCCCCAGATCCACCCCAAGTTGCTGGCTAGCAAAAACACCCTGTTATTACCGCACGCCGGAACGCACACGCAGCAGGCTCGCGCAAAAATGCTCAAAGAATTCATTGATAACCTCGACTCCGTCATTAACTCTGGGAAGGTGCTCAATTTGGTGCCGGAGCTGCGCTAACCCCGCGCTCTGGGCTTGGAGACGCGATCCACCCGTTGAGGGGGGCTCTATCCGGCTCTATCCCGGTGCATACGCGCCACGGATGCACAGAAAACGCCAGTTACTCATTGTGCCTCAATGCAAAAAATCAAAAGAACGTGTCAAAATGCTTTAAGGATGGCCTGAAAATCTCGTCTCCGCTAACGCTGGACAGTGCACCAGAGGTATTACGAGACTAACGTATAGATAATCCCGGCGAGCTGACTGCGTAGCTGGTTAACCCAATATAGTTTTTCCTGCTCCGAGATTATCTGAACACAGCCGAATCACACAATCCCAGTCTAATTGTAGACATACGTCAATGGGCGTCGTGGGCCACCGTGGCCGTGTGGAACCATGCCCTCCGGGAATACCTCCGGACCCAACGACAATTACCTCCTGCGTTCCCTTTCCCGAGTGGGAAAGTGGACAGACAAGCCCCGATGGCACAAGGCTTCAAACTCAAACAAAAAAACGTCACTAAAATTATCCTATATCAATGAGACTTGGTTTGTGTGTACTGGCAAAGTTCAACTCTGACGAGCCACAAGCCGTCCGGGTGGCGCTACACCGATCGCCTCGGAAACAATTAGCTTTGCTGACTTCATCTGAAACATCCTATATAAAGTATTGGACAAAATATAGTGGATTTCTGTACGCTCGTATGGGTTAGGGGTTTGGGTCGAATAAAACCCTCGCACGCGATATTTTCCCAGTTTTTCCTTTACTGATACGGTCCTCTATTCACTGCGCCAGCCTGTTCTTCTGTGGATGTGCGGAGGGGAAAAGAGTGACTAGAACAAACGTTGTCGTTCTAACCACTAGCCGCTTCCTGGGAATGCTCCACCGGATTCGACTACAGCGAAAGACAAGATATCTACTGTTCTGTACTAATTATAGCATGTAATGCCCACTACTACATTTCCTTGCGTTTATTCAGGAACTACCAGACCGTCAATAAAACTAAATATGGCAGGGTTAACAAGGGGCTCTCTGTTTAATGCCGTCACTACCGGAACATTGAGTTCTTGTATATAGATGCATACGCCTCATCGGACTCGAGGATATGAATTAGGAAATGATTATAAGATCGCAAGTAATCCGTCGATGTGTCTTATTCCCACATTCACAAAAAAGGGGAAGAACGCATGAATCATGAGCACCGCCCACGAAAAATTGCCTTATACATACGAGCTTTTGCAACCAACGGGTAAATGCATCAAGGAACGAAAGTCTACTTCGGAGATCGATAAGAATTGGGGCAGTGTCAAGAAGAATTATCACTCGGACTTTCGGTGGAAATCAAGGAGACCTTGTTTGATCCTGATGGCAGATGACCCCGTGGTTGCGGTTTCACCACTTAAAATTGCATATGCAATTAGATACCGTTAACCGGAGTTGATATTAAGATCGTGCGCGGGTATCTGTGCAGTTTCTCCTCATGTCATCTAAGGAATTTCGAACCCGCAGCCTAATTAAGAGGTGAACGCACTGCATAAAGTCCCCCTCTTCGGATCGCACTAAATAGGGCTCCATCCGCCGACAGCTACCCTCACCCCTGTACATCCAGGTCAGGGATATGCAGCCCGAGTACCCGGGCTCGCGGACAATGGCAAAGGCGATTATTGGATAGACAACTCGGTGCAAACCAGGGGCTTCGAATAGCAGCTGCCGGTGTTTCACTCTTGCATAATGCACGCATACGACGACCTAAACTGTGACAAGAGTCTACAGAGTTCGCGTGACCATGCTGAGTCCCCAATGACTTTTTTCACTTTAGATCTTCATCGCATAAGGACACTTAAATTGTCTGTGTCGTCGGAGTCACCATTGAACACTTACAAGCCGACAAAAACACTCATTGATCTTGGTCAGACCGATTGCAACAAGGAGGGCAATCAATTCAGTGATCGAGAATTTTAAAAGGTTAGCTCCTCGTTCTGTAAGGTGCGAAGGGGAGCCAGACATACTGCTCACCGTAGGTAAAAACCTTCAGTAAAGAGAAGAAAAAAAAACAAGTGAGACTAGAATCCAGAAAAGGTATCGGCACGCTGGCGGTTTGTCTAGTCTGGCTCCAGCACGGGGAAACCAGGTGAAATAAATTCTCCGTAGATCTCACAGAATCTGAACCGAATATTCCAGCTCATCACCTGTGCTTCAGTCGCTCGAATTTTCTCATTGCGTACTGGAAGACTATCTCACCAACTTCGTGCGAGAGGCAAGACGGAAACAGTAAGCATCACTGATCGTTGGGTATATCCTGGATATGGAATGTCAGCATCAGAATTTACCAGTGGTACGAATGGTTCTGATGATGTACAGAAGTGGGCTCCTCAACCTACATCACCTACGCACTCTGTTGGCCCCAATGCGAGTACTGCGGACCCGTTGGAAGAACAATCATTCTCATCCTCAGGTGCCATTAGTGTCAACCACCACCTTCCACCATATGTTCCTCCCGTTTACCACTATGAACGTGCCGAGAGCTTCGATGATCTGTCTCAGCATCTGCAGCAAAGCCACGACCAAAATCACAGCGATCAATACTTTCACAAACAGGATCACCAATCGCCTAGTGTCAGCCAACTCAGTGGTACCTCTCATTTTGAACAATGGGCATCCGAGTCGCAGTCTGCCACCCTTCTGAATGCCCCTCCACCCCTATCAGCTAAATTAGGTGCCGTAAACCGCAGAGCAAGTGGTGTAACAAAGTTACAGGCTCATTCAGTGACCGGCCAGCCAGTCCGACTGGATCGGCGGCCACAATCAATTCTCAACATATCTGGCGAGATTCAAGATGTGCTAGGTGTGTCTGGGGTTGGTTCCGGTCCATTAGCGAGTGTTCATTCAGGTTCTAAAAGGACTTTAGGTCCGATTGAATCAGCCTTAGACGGAGACGGGACAGATTCTCTGCTCTGGCAGTCTGGTTCACAAAAGCAATGTCTATCTGAGGGGAGCGAACAACATTTGCTGCAAGAGCAGCAGTCGCGGCAAGACCGGCCAGACTCAGCTCGTTCCAGAAAGAAAAAACAGAAACCAAAATATCGCGACGAGCCAACAATGTTATCTTCTTCGGACTCCATGGTATTCGATCACTCTCAGAATCGCGGGCTGGGGCTGAACATAGGGATGTCACATCGCACCAGTGACACTGTACAACCGTTACTTCAAAGCTCTTCCAATTGGTTTGGTTCAGATGTTATGAACAATCGCAATGCTGGCTTCACGACACCCTCAAGTCAAGCTCAACCTTCACAAACCTCACTTCCAAAGATGCCACCCCCCTCCATACCACGACCTCACACTGTTCGTGGTTCGCCCAACTTTTATGGTTACATTCAGTCGCCGACTCTCGGTGAAGCGTTTCCAGAAAATCCTAATGATAGTCCTAGACGAAACGCTGAGAGTACCACACATACTGGCTCTGGACTTCCTGGATCAGTGGGGCATGTCTCTGCTAATTATTCCGCAGTAGCCCAGATCGGGGACTCTGAACAGCAAATTCATCACCTAGGAACATACTCCACAGGCTTGACCCCATTGATCACTCAAGGCGTTTTGTCAACTAGCTCGGTTCCTCCAACTGAGGTTAGTGGGCCCCACACATCAAGTTCTGAAACGTCTTTGGGGGCGCAGTCGCAAGGTCTCACTCCGCGTATGATGGGATCATGGACACCACAAGTTAGGTCTATGCCATTTCCATCTAGTGCAGATACTTCCGGCCCTGACTCCCAAACACAGCCACCATCGTATGTCCCCTATCATCACCTGGTGGAGCAGCAACAACGGCAGCAACTTCATCAACAGCAGCAAAAGCAGAAACAGCAAAAGCAAAAGCAACAAAAGCAACAAATTTATCAACCTCAATCGAGTCGTGGTAGCAGGTCATCTTCGCAAGCTAGCCTTGAGCATTCTCGATGGTCACAGCTGGACAACCAGTGGAATGTCGAACAGCCTGATATTCTGACGCAAACCAGTTCTGAGCCATGCTCGAATTCGTTGACGGCGTTGAGTTCCAACAATGAATCCCCACCTTCCTCCGCGCCTCCGCCTCAAACAGGAGCGAGTCTGGCTGAGTTCTACCAGGAAGAAAAGTCGCCGCTTTATTCTCAATGGGGGTCATCGACGACCTCTGCTTCTCGCACCACCTACCGACCATACCGAACTCCGCCTCTTCCTATACCTGTTCCAACATCAACGACGGCTCAGGATGTTTCGTACTCTGCTATGCGACAGCTTCCAAAAAACCAGAAAAATGATTCATCAACATCCACAGGTGATTCCTTGTCAGAAAACTTACCTGCCACCACTAAGTTATCTGAGACGATTCCCTCACCGGGTCGGAGTACACCCTTGGACAAGGTCACAGTGGCTAGTCTTCCCGCCACTTCGCAGTCAGGACACACCACAAGAAATGCTACGTTAGATTCTGAGGACGAAACAAGTGGTCACGGAGCATTCAATGTATCATCACCTGAGGACGAAGATACTCTCATGAAAATACCTAGCGATAACTACAGCCCCGTCGCCAAAGAAGCGCAGTGGTCTCAGGAGGCCGTGAGAGAACTTATGAAACTGCTGGAGCCAGCCGAGAGATATAAATGGAAATTTATCAGCGACACTTTGTCGCAGCACCAGAACAAACGCATTCCATTGCGCGCCTGTAGACACAAATTCGAAGCGTTATTTGGTGAGGCGGAGGCATCATCAGCTCTTCAGTCATCTCTGTTTTATGTGGCTTACCGCTCAGGATGGGACACGATCCGCTCCATTCGCACTGCTGAGGACCAAGAGGCGGAGGAGGAAGAGCAGGAAAGAGTGGATCGAATATCTCTTCAAATGCATTCTCCACCATCAAACTCAAGACAGCAGCAGCAAGCGCAGCAACAACCTCAACAACCTCAGCAGCGGCTACAAGCGCCAAAACTCTCGCAATTGCACACTCAAGTCCAGTCCCAGACCCAGTTCACCAGCAAGCTGCAATCACCGCACCGTGCATCCTCGCAACGCCAGTCTCCGATCTACCAGACACAGCATTCAAGTTTAGATCCGCGGTCCTATTCAGCTGTGCAAAGCAACCGCTCCTCGTTGAGTCCTATTTCAAAGGAGCAACGCACGCATTCTCTGGACAAACAGGATCCACCATCGCTTTCTCGGGAGTCCATCAAAAAGTCCAGGCCCAGCATTGGCAATGAAATGGATACGGTAAGCATAAACCCCAGCGGGAAAGTGTCGTCTAGATTAGCCGAGCCTCTGATGACCGGCTCTATGTACGAAACCACAGGTTCCAATCTATCCGACATTCTCATAGTTGCTCCCGACCAACGGATTGCTCCTGGCGAATCCGATGCTACAAACAAGCAATCCAGAACGTTTCCCTCTGAAAAATCAGCAGATAGTCTCGGTTCTGGAAGCTAGGCAGGCTAGCAATTCGAACGGTGTCGACTTTGTTTAATGTAATTGTATGAAATTAACGATCCTACATCAATAGTTATGCTGACTTGTCGTTAATCAAGATACTTTCAAGCCAGGTGTTAATTACTCTTATATTTAACCTAACGCCTATGATTACGACGATGCCTCGGATAATCAGACATAGGGCCCCCGACCGAAGCCAATTAATCCCTAATCTAAAAGCGACGGCGGTTCCTGAAGCGATGGCTGCTAACCGTATCTTGTTTCATCTATTTATAGCTCTGAAACGCGTCCCAACCCGGTTCGACACAATCTCGGGCAGCTCTACACTACCCGATAGTTGTTGTCTCACGAGAAAAAGTCCAGGCGCCAAGAAGTGGGCAGCGTTCGAAACAACGAGAATCGGCAAGAACCCCACTAAAATATGTGCGCGAGCGAGGGTAATTTTAGAAGGTAAAAATCATAAGTCAAGGAATTATACGATCTGTTTGACTTCGTAGGGTAAAAAATATCAACGATAGCGTCGACAGATTTAAGAGGAGCCGGAGGCTATAATTAGAAACATCAACAGTTAGAGAGGGTCCCTTTTCCTCGGGTGGGTGTGTATGAGTGTGGTTGTCCGGGGCATCAGAATTAAGCCCGCGCATTCATCCGGGTACTCTCCACGATACGGCCAGTTTATGGCGGCGGACCGCGACGAGAAATTGCCACCGTGCGCAGGAAGCGTGGCTGACAGTAGGCTTTCAGGGCTGGGGTAGTGTTCCCAGAACAAGAAAGAAATAAATACTCCCAAGCAGCAGCCCCTCCCCCTGTGATCTTCCGGCCTGCAGAGTACTATATATCACTGAACTGAGACGAGGCAAGCAGAAAAAAAGCAACCCAGGACCATCACACCCAAAACAAACAAATAACTTCACCCCACAACTGAAGCGCGTTCATTCTGGATCTGAAAACTCTCCTACCAACTAATCTGAGCCCTTTAGAAAACCTAGAAACCCTCTTCCAAGGAGCTACTATTTCCTCAACCAGTCTTTTTGTTCCCTGCGCATTATACTCACACGAAATTAACCTATCACTGAGATGTGTGGAATCTTCGGCTACATTAACTACCTAGTACCGCGCACCAAGCAGGAGATCGTCGACACGCTGCTCGACGGCCTGCAGCGCCAGGAGTACCGGGGCTACGATAGTGCCGGGCTGACCATCGACGGCGACAACGGCGAGCAGCTGGTGTTCCGTGAGGTCGGCAAGGTCAACCAGCTGCGCAAGCTGGTCAACGAGGACAAGTCCTTCAACAAGACCACCGTGGAGGACTGCCACGCCGGCATTGCCCACACCCGGTGGGCGACCCACGGTGCCCCGGCCACCAAGAACTGCCACCCCCAGTCCAGCGACGCCAACAACGAGTTCCTCATCGTGCACAACGGCATCATCACCAACTACAAGGAGCTCAAGCAGTTCCTCACCTCCAAGGGCGAGACCTTCGCCTCGGACACCGACACCGAATGCATTGCCAAGCTGTTCCGCTACCTCTACAACGAGAACAAGCGCCAGGGCGGCCACCTGGACTTCACCGGGCTGGCCAAGCTGGCGCTGCGCGAGCTGGAAGGTGCCTACGGTCTGCTGGTGAAGTCGGTGCACTTCCCCGCCGAGGTGATTGCCACGCGTAAGGGCTCGCCGCTGCTGGTGGGCGTCAAGACCGACCGCAAGCTCAAGGTGGACTTTGTGGACGTGGAGTTCCAGGACCCGACCTCGGCCGTCAACGCGGCCCAGAACGGCGCGCTCGAAGCCATGCAGAACTCGCGGTCCAACGACTCGCTGCGACACTCCCAGTCGCGGGCCTTCCTTAGCGAGGACGGGCCGATCCCCACCGAGCTGTTTGTGGCCAGCGATCCCGCCGCCGTGGTCAAGTACACGAAAAAGGTGCTGTTTTTGGAGGATGACGACATCGCGCACATCTACGACGGCGAGCTGCACATCCACCGTGCCACCCACACCACGGGTGAGTCCACGATCCGCCAGATCCAGACCCTGGAGATGGAGCTGGCCCAGATCATGAAGGGCAAGTTCGACCACTTCATGCTCAAGGAGATCTACGAGCAGCCCGACTCGGTGGTCAACACCATGCGGGGTCGTGTGGACTTCGACAACTTCTCGATCCAGCTGGGCGGGCTGCGTGCACTGCTCACCACGATCCGCCGCTGCCGCCGCATCATCATGATCGCCTGCGGCACGTCCTACCACTCGTGCCTGGCCACACGCCAGATCTTCGAGGAGCTCACGGAGATCCCCGTCAGCGTGGAGCTGGCCTCGGACTTCCTGGACCGCAAGTCGCCCGTGTTCCGTGACGACACCTGCGTGTTTGTGTCCCAGAGCGGCGAGACCGCCGACTCGATCTTGGCCCTGAAGTACTGCAACGAGCGGGGCGCCCTCACCGTGGGCATCGTCAACTCGGTGGGCTCCACGATCTCGCGCATGACGGCGTGCGGTGTGCACATCAACGCCGGCCCGGAGATCGGCGTGGCCTCCACCAAGGCCTACACCTCGCAGTTCGTGGCCCTGGTCATGATGGCGCTGTCGCTGTCCGACGACAGCTTGCAGAAGGTGGAGCGGCGCCGCGAGATCATCAGCGGCCTGGGCAAGCTCAGCGCCCAGATCCACCGCGTGCTCGAGCTCAACGACAAGATCCGCGAGATGTGCGACGGGGTGCTGGCCGACCAGAAGTCGCTGCTGCTGCTGGGCCGCGGCTTCCAGCACGCCACCGCGCTGGAGGGCGCGCTCAAGATCAAGGAGATCTCCTATATGCACTCGGAGGGCGTGTTGGCCGGCGAGCTGAAGCACGGTGTGCTGGCGCTGGTGGACGAGAACCTGCCGATGATTGTGCTGGCCACCAGGGACTCCCTGTTCCCCAAGGTGATGTCGGCGATCAACCAGGTGGTGGCGCGCAGTGGCAACCCGATTATTATTTGCAACGAGGGAGACGGCGCGCGCTTCGACCCCAAGTATCGTACGATCGAAGTGCCCGCCACTGTCGACTGTCTCCAAGGCGTATTGAACGTAATTCCTCTGCAGCTCATGAGCTACTGGCTAGCGGTGCGCAAGGGCGTTGATGTCGATTTCCCCCGTAATCTGGCCAAGAGTGTTACCGTGGAGTGAACAGCGAAAGGAAATTGAAGAGTGCCTCTTCTTTGTAGCATCATACGTAATTTAGCATCATCCCTAATGTCGAGCCGACGGGCGGGGCCTCCCTAAGGGGCGCCCATTTTGGAAGTACCTTCAGGCCAGTCGACTCTTCGCTCCTCAGATAAAATCGATATATAATCAAACAAAAAAAAAACGCGAACTTCGAGGTGGCCAGAAAGACTATCCGGGTAGACTTATGCAACAGCTGGTAGCCTTAAGAGGCTTCTACTGGCGTAAAACACCACACTCTACCGGTAAGATCTTCAAGAGACGGCTTATTATCGTACCTCTGAAGTTTCGCTATACTGATACTCAATATTAGAAGACCCTCCGAAGATCCCCCAAAAGACGTAACGCTATCCAATGAGGCCCTACCGAAGGGGCGTGCTATTAGGGCGTGTCATAATTGGTCAGGCTAGAGGCGATCCGCCGAAAGGCCCAAGAGATGGGGCGTTATATACAGCGCCCTGGCTAGGAAACGTATGATGACGGACTACCGGAGATGCCAGTGCAGTCAATGGATATATCCCCAGACATTTCACTTATTTTCACTGCATAGACGATCCACTACCTAGACTCTCCTCTGCATAGACTCTGCATAGACTCCTAAATATACTTTCGAATACACCAATACTTAGGCTTTCCACTACAATGACTATTCTTTCCAAAAAACTACATGCCTACATGGAGTCTTTTCCATAGTGACTTCCCACAACGTAGACTTACCGCTCATATCGACTTTCCCCTACACCGACTTCTTCCTGCATAGACTACTATTCTACATGGGCTTCCCACTGGGCCGATTCCCTCCTACATAGACTGACGTCGCTTAGACTATCCACGGTGTAGACTGTCCACCGCATGTCTATCACATACCTTTCGTTAGCCCTCAGGCCCGACATTACCACCGTAAGACTATCCACACACATAAGACATAAATAATACATATATACTAGTTCGGCACGCTGATCATCTCCAACTTTTTGTTGCGGCCGCCCGCCAGCAGCACGTCGGACCAATCCACGCAGTACAGGTCCCGCTCCTCAACGGGCGTGTCCTCACGTTCCACCGTGTACATGGCGCGGTCGGCGCGGCAGTCCCACAGCTTAATTGTGCCGTCGTGCGATGCGGACGCAAACTGGTATGCATTGGAAGGGTTCTGTGACAGCGACACCACGAAGTTCTTATGGCCCTGCAGCTGCTTGACGCTGGCATGCGTGCCCGATCGGGGGTCTACCAGTGCTATGTGTCGGGCCGACGAGCCGCAGGCAATCAGCCCCGTGGGCTCGCCCAGCGCCACCACCGACAGCAACGAGAAGCTCGTGGTCTTGGTGTCGATGAGCTTGGAAGTCACCAGATCCCACGTACGTAGGGTGTGGTCCTCACTGACCGAGTACACTACGTTTGCCTCGGTGGGGTGGGGCACGACGCCGGTGACTGGACCAGTGTGGCCCCGAAGGGTGGCGAACGAGGTCTTGGTGCGGCCCTGCTTGGCGGCGTTCTCGGCCAGGCGTCGCCGCTTCATGCTGGCCTGCTGGTTGCTGGACTGGACGTCAGCAATGGCGGGCAGATCCTTGACGCGCGAGGTCCACACCCGCAGCGTGGCGTCTTGGCTGGCGCTCACAATCTTGTCATTGTTCAGCAAAGCCAGCCCAGTCACCGGGCCCGTGTGGCCCTTGAGAATGCCGGAGAGCTCCTTGCCCTCGGTGTTCCAGATATGCAGATTCCGGTCCCGGCTACCGGTGACCAGCTTGGAGTCGGAGATCCATTTGGCGGCGAGAACCGCGCCCTGGTGGCCCTCGAATTGGTGCTCCACGGTGCCGGAGCGGTCCCAGACCCGCACCACGCCGTCGTATGAGCCCGTGGCAGCCCGCTGCTTCGAGTTGGCGTGGACGCTGGCCACCCAATCGTCGTGCTCAAAGCTGGCCATGAACGTGGGCGGGAGAATTGCCCGCACATACTCCAGGGTGATTACTGCTTCCGTGGACTGACCCCGGGAAGTGAGGTAGGACTCCAGGGATGTGCGCAGCAGCTTCCCGCCATCCACCAGGAAGTCAAAAGGGATGGGTTCGGTGGTTTGCAGCAGCTGGTTCACCACCTCGGACAGGCCGTACCGCTTGAGATCAACGGGCACATTGATGGGGGCTTCATCCACCTTCAGCGACTCGTCGCGGGTGATCAATTTCACACGCACACTCATGGGAACAACGGAACTGGCGACTGAATAGAGTGCAGATGTTGACTTCCTTGTCACCCTCGTGGTCCTGTGATTGTGGTAATTGTTTACCGATGGATCAACAGTGCTGCTATACTGGCGAAAAAAAAATATTTGGGAACAGCCATGGGTACGGAAATATTTCACTTTCGGGGAGCCAATCTGTAGCTTTTCTATGGGACCCTAATATAACAAGCCTCTGTGGCCAAGCGGTAAGGCGCAGCACTAGTAATGCTGAGATCATCGG
>JANIWM010000087.1:0-26236 GCA_030555655.1 Starmerella floris
TCAAAGATGTTAAGCTTTCGGCTAAACTTGGATCCACTCGAATTTCAATCAATTCCCCGGCTTGGCCGCCGGCTTGGCGGCCGCGGCGGCCGGGCGCTTGGCGGCCTCGCCGTTGGTGTGGCCGTTGGCGGCCTTTTGTTTGCGCACCCCCTGCTTGACGCGCTGCTCGGCGATGCGGCTGAGATGGTCGTGGGCAAACGCCACAAACATGTCGGCCTGGTTCGAAAACGAGTCGGCCAGCCGGTTCAGCCGGTCCGCCAGTTGCTCGGGGCCGTTTTGCAGCTGGTCCAGCGCGCTGAGCCGGTCCGACAGGGTCTGCACCATGGCGCGCGCGCCCGGGTCCGCCGGCATCGCGATGTCATTGAGCAAAGGGATGCGGTGGCTGATCCCTGCGGGGGCCGGCGGCGCCGGTGGCGGGTCGCTGTGGAGGCCGGAGCCCGCCAGGGCGCCGCGGTCTTCCGACTGGCCAGCAGCGGGAAATTTCTCTGCGGGGCGGACGGGGGGCTCCGACAGGAGCGACGAAATCGCCATGGCATCTCGCTTTCCCACGTCGGTCATCGCGATTGGTGGTGTGCAACGTTGAGAAAGGACCCTACGCCTCGCGGAATTTCTCCTCTTAATTTGAGGAGGGCGTGGTTGTGGATGCAAACGTGCGTCGTTTTTGGTGGGCCTTTGGGAACGTAAATTACCTGCTGGGTGATTATCTTTAGGGCTGGGCTGTGACGGCAAGCTTCTCGTGCCGGCCAACTTGCTTCCTGCTAAGAAACGAAAGCCCCACATGCGCAACGCGATCCTGCCTCGAATGGGCCGCTTCGTTCTGGGCCACAACCTTCCCGGGTCGCCCCCTCGCTGCTCCCGCCGCCTCTTTAGCATTTAGCATCCTCCCCTCCGGGCATTTAAACTATTACCATACATTATAGATATTATCATGATACTACGGGTTAGGCGACGCCCTCACCGTTGGTGTAAATTGACATTAATTTCTGCTGAAGACCGGCCTTGCTCCTCATTATTCGCTCCGAATGGGGCGTCGCCGGGCCTGCATGTGTCATCTGGTTTCATGGGTTTCCCACAATCCGTGATCGGCGCTCTCCAATAGTTGGGCTAGGCGGCGGGGCCTGCATTACGAACTTTGCAATTCCAACTCCCGGGTCCCGGCCCCATATGGGGGAATCGGTTAGCGATGTATGATAGGGTAAGGCCCGGATCCGGTTGAGCCAGGTGTGTTCCTCGCTCCGGCCTGGAGACACCGCCCACTGAGATAGGGCACTGGTGGAACTAAATAGGCCTCCAAAAATATTGCTTTGGTACCAATCTTGAATTTGGCACCGGCTGGAGACTTGACTCCCGCATACAGTTAATAATGCTCTCCATTTGAATCACCATATCCCCCCCCACTCATGGGGGGTTGGCGCGTATCACTACATTATCCCCCAACAACGCGGACTTGGGAACTCGGTGCCACCAAAACCCGATCCGGCAACCAAGGAACGGCCCTGGTACCGCCGGGACGGTTGCCCAAGCATAAGATGACTTAGCTGCTGGGACAAGGGCAGGTGGGTGCGGCGTATAATTGATTCGGCGCTGCTCCCAGTTGCTTTGTGCGGGTCAAACTAGTAAATAATCAATCCTTACTGCTTGCACGTTCCCGGGGATTTCGCACTTGCTCTTATCTGCTCTTGCCATCCTGGATCATTACCGTCCGTTGCAGATCCGAGGGCAATCAACGTTTTCGAACCCCGGTAAAAGTTCCCGCTTCGGGCGACGGTTTTAGATTTAGCCGCGGCATCTTATCACAGCAATCGCACGGGGCTGATCGCCTTCTACTCGCGATATCTCGGATTTGTTTGTTTATAATTAGCTTAACTGACCTTGCCGCTCTCACTAGAGTGACCATGCAGTGACTATACTTGGAAAGATGATTCCAGCGACCGACAGTATCATCCGCGGTAAGGGGTTAATGCCAGGTGCATTGACTTCGATAGTGCATAACCCTAACATCGGCTGTGCACCAAACACCAAGTGTGGTGTCGTGCTCCTGATCCGCCATTAGCGTAGAAATTCTTATAACCGTATCCATAGGAATGAGAACTTACCCTTTATTGTAGCTTGGGATCACTCGCTAGACGTGTCGTCTCATTGTATCTGCAGTGGGGATGCCTAGTACCCCGGAGATAGACCCTGCCGGCGTATAATCCCTGTTTCTACTCGGCGGTAAGACTGTCACCCCCGTGCACAAGTTAGATCATCTAGGAAGTTACCACTGATGTCCCACATACACCCGCCCGGGCTCAGCATTTCACTCTCACCCACTAGCATTGCAATTCATTTCCCCATTTGCACTAAATATGTTAAGTTAAATAAGCGCACATCCATTACTACCCCGAGCACTCGCCAATTTCGCCTACAAAAAATAGTCAATTCACCCACATAAAAATGATCAATTCACTCACAAGAAACAACTCATTGTACTCACACACTGCTACAACCTTCACCCACGCGCAGTAATCCGCTCTCCACTCCACCACACTACGCGGACGCCGGCTCAGTGAGAAATGGCTCCCCGATCACGTGACCTCCAAGCGGACGTTACCATGACTACTACTACCACGTCGAGGGTATGAGGATCAAGAGTGGCATCGAGTGTTGAGAAGCGCATTAAACGCCCATTGCAGACCACACATTCCGTCGCAAGACCGGAAGTCTGGGTCAGTACTTGATGTCTATATCATGGCCGCTTGAACGGAGCAAAGACGAGGCCGTTCGCGCGACGTTAGGCAAGCGGTTTTTGACCCGGCTCTGGCTGACTGAATGGCTGGTGCTCATCCATGTCAGCGTCATTCTCGCCCTGGCCGCGAGCTTGATCAGCGTCTACACCGCATGGCTCGCCACCCTTCGCGAGGGCTACTGCCGCGACCGCTGGTACATCACCCGGCAAGCCTGCTCGGACTGGGCCGACTGGCCCCACGGCGTGCAATGGCTGGTATACATCGGGCTGTCGGTGTTGCTGGCTACCATCGCGGGACTTCTGGTGCGGTACGCCCCCAATGCGTCCATGAGTGGTATTCACGCCCTGAACTCATATTTCCAGGGGTTCGATATTCCCAATCTGATGGCCGTGAAGACAATCTTCACCAAGCTGTGCGGCCTGGCCCTGGTCTCGGCCTCCGGACTGTGGCTCGGCCAAGAGGCCCCGCTGGTGTACATTTCCTCGGCCTCCACAGCGGTCGTCAGCCGCTTCTTGCCGATCAGCGAGGCCAGGGTCCGCGACCTGGCCATGGCATCCACGGCGGCCGGCATCAGTGTGGCCTTCAGCGCCCCCGTTGGCGGCGTGATTTTCGCACTCGAGGTGTTTATTCCGTCGAAGGAGGTGGTTTGGCGTATGTTCGTGTGCTCGATGGTGGCCACCGTAGTGCTTCAGAGCATGGTGGCCCCGTCCAGTGCGTCGGGAGGAATCGTTGTTCCCGAAACCGGTCTTTTCCGCGTGACCTACGACCGCGTGTGGCACGCTGTCGAAATCGTGCCGTTTGCATTATTGGGGATCCTGGGCGGGCTCTTCGGATCCATGGTTTCCTGGGTGGCCAGCGTGCCCAACGGGATCTATTCGAAGTGGTCGCTGCTGTCGGTGGTCGCAATGGCGCTGGTGACGGCAGTATTCGGCTACCTCAATGTGGTTAGTCGTGTACCGGCCTCGGAGCTCTTGGCAAGTCTGTTTGTGGAGTGCCGGCCCGATAACGCCGATCATATGCTGTGCAAGGACCAGCATGTCGGGGGCATAATATACACGCTTGTTCTGGCGTGTGTCTTCTTTCCGCTGTCCATCACCCTGGAGGTTCCCTCGGGAACGTTGTTCCCCAGTCTTGTCACCGGTGCTTTACTCGGACGGCTGGTGGGCCTGGTGATGCAGGGACTTCTGGAGCAGTTCCCCGAATTTTTGGGCAGCACTTTCTGCCCAGATAAGTCTCAGCACTGTATTACCCCTGGGGCTTATGCCCTTGTGGGGGCGGGCGCGGTGTTAACCGGAGTCACTCGACTCACCGTGTCGAGTGTGGTGTTGATGTTCGAAATCACTGGCGCGCTGTCCTACATCGTGCCTATAATGACAGGGGTAATTATTTCCAAGTGGGTGGTAGATACGTTCGGTAAGTCTCGAGGCATCATGGAACAGTGGTACTCTCGAGAAAAGTATCCGCATTTGCCCGACTCTTTGGCCACTATTCCGGATCTTTACGCTTCGGAGATCATGGTGGGAGTGGATTCGGTCGTGGCAGTGAGAGGCAATGCTGCTGTTCCCCCGCCAATAACATCGCGGTACAAAAGTGTCCCCATACTTGGTGCTGACGGAGAGTTCTTAGACTTGTACAGTACCAGCGCCCAACAATCGGAGCCCACCATTATATTGACGCCAAAGGCCACCCTCCGACTCGTTGTTTCGTCAATGACAGAGTTGGGAGTTCGCACTGTCATAATCTGCTCTTCTGGGAAATTCAGGGGCCTAATAAGTCGACGAGACGTCATCTCTGTGTTGGGGAACTCGCGCCCGGTGGTCACTGCCGCTGATGCCGCCGAGTTCGAAATCGAGAGCGATGGCAACGATTATGCAAGCGAGTGACAATAACAAAAATAGAACTAAACTTATTTATTAGATCCCTAAATTTGTGAGCTGAACTTCTGACTTCCCGCTTAAATCGATGTTTTTTCCAGTCTTTATCAGCAGAAGCCCATCAGATCTCATAAGCGACCTGTGACGATGTGTTGATGAGAACGCTATGTAACTTGTGAGAGGAGTCACGCTGCACATTCACACTTGTATCGAATACTGATATCACGTCAATGTAAACAAAAGATATATTTATAAACATCAGCATTGATATCTCCGTATCAACAACTCATTAAAAAGCATATGTTTAACAATTGTTTCGATAGAGTGATCCTACCCGTTGCTGACGAGTCGATCAGTGCCTGTTCTGAAAAGAAAAGCTTCCCAATGGAGTCTCCGACACAACAGAATATCACCAGTACGAATATAAATATGCCAACAGAATCCTATTCTCCTTCGCAGTGGTTACGCATCGACAGTGAAGATACCAATTCCCCCACCTTACGGGAAAACCACTTCTCCGATGTACCACTGGAAACCTGTATCCATTCCTCTCGGGGGATCAAGGTCTCAATGCACGTAGATGAGAACTTCCACGCGTCCATTCACTCCGAAGACATCTCGAGAGACTCAAACTCTCCGTTCATATTGCCTTCATTCTCTCCATCCTTCATCAACCCACTCACCGAGGCTGAATGCAATCTCTGGGAAGACGACATTAGTCTCATTACATCCTCAGCCTCTTTTGCTGGACCAAAAGGTCACGAAAGTTATGGCCGTTCACTCGAAGAGCCGGATTCAATGCCACCGTTCTCTGAGCACTGGCGGCTACCATTCCAAAAGCAGGATGATGTTGACTCTAGCAATAGCTGCGGATCGACCCCATCACAGGAATCGTCGTTACAGTTCTATCACAACACCAATGAGGTCCCCTATTGTTCTTGGCAAGATGGGCCCAACTCTCAGATGACAACAGTCGTGGCTCCAGCATTCATCCACACTCCACCCCTTCGTGAGTGTGATGGTGCCAATGACTCTACAGAATGGCCGACAAGTTGGTCTTCCGAGGATGACAGCGAGCAGGGCACTGATGAGCACACCAACGGGAGAGTGACTGGCAGTGATAAATCTAAAGGAAACGAATTCTTCGACATTCTTTCCTCAGACATCAAAACCGACTTTGAGGAACCGCTCGACCTCACCGCGAGCTCGACAGACAGCATCACCAGTAGATCCAAGCCCCTGCTAGCCTCAACGAGTCAGTTAAGGAAGATCCTCAACCGTGAAATTGTGCGCCGGAGGCATGAATCAGAGACCCACCTGAAAAGGACAGCTTCTGAGCTCCAGAAATACTCCGACAGCCCTGACAACGAGGTGGCGGAGCGCGTGACGCTACAGCCCATCAGGCGTAATATCTTCTCCAATTGCAGCATCAGGGGCCATCCCAGCGTCTACTCAGCACTCCAAACTATAGAAGATTTCCCACGGCCATTGAAAAAAGGCCTGAAGTGCGGTCGCTCTTGTGGCAAACGGTTCTCTTCGTGGGAGAAGTTCGCACAGCACATCGACGACGTTCACGGCCTCTTCCACAGACCGGTTGAGTGTCCAGTTTCTGATTGTGTGTGGTCGGTACTGGGATTTGCCACCAACAGTGAGTGTGGTCGGCACATCAGGGGGGCACACATGCCACCGAAGTTCACATGTGAATTGTGTGCGATTACGGGATGGACTCGGGTGTTCAGTAGGTCTGATGCTCTCCGTCGGCATGTGAAAACCATGCACTGCAACGAAAATTTAAAAACGGAACTACGGAAGCCTGCTGAGAAGAAGCGCAAGCAGGATTCAAGTACCCGCTAATCTATGCGTTGTTATAGTGAAGCTCATTTTTACTCGTCAACCCTGTTGTCACTGACCTTGTGCATACTAAAAATGCGCTGCACCCATTGATTCTGTGTGTGCTAAAATGTGGGGACAGTGATTCTTACCTACTAATTTTAGGTCCGCCGATTGCAGCGTGCTGTTATTCTCCAGGCTTGTTTTGTACCTTTGTACGACACAGATTGTCTGCACTCGTTAATTTTGCACATCGATTTCGCAAATATTACTTTGCACCAGCTAATTTTGCTTCTGCAGTTTTGCTTGGCCACTCGGCATATCCAATGGGTACGACGGCTTTAGGCGTCGACTGAGGCATCGACTTGAGACATCAACTTGATTGTGCGTGTCTATTCGACACTTCAATATCACACGTCAATTCGACAAATCATTTTGACACATCAATTTCGAATGTCAGCTCAGCACGGCAATTCCGTACGTCACTTTTGCGTGTTAATTTGGCGCTTTAATTTGGCCGATCGATTTGGCCTATCGATTTGACACGTCAATTCTAGATCTCAATTACACGCGCCAACTTCACGCGTCGATTTTGCGCTCGTTAATTTGCACTCGTTAATTTTGTAGTATTATTATTTCCTATACGCAGTATGTTTTTCCCACCCCAAACGCCCAGGCGTTCACAAACGTGTCCATACTCCAGAATACAATGACCCCTAGAGCAACCGTCCAATCTTGCGCTGCCACGGCGTTGCCAAGCTCGCGATGAATTCCGTAAAAATATATGGGATTTCCCGTTCGGGATTGGCGAATCGACGTGGGCCACTTGACAGCGCTGGGCAGCGGAGGCCCTAGCCCACGTGCATAGTGAAGATACCACTGCCTGGCACAGACGCTGCATCTTCGCTGCCACATTCGACATGCCCCGCTACACGCGCCTGAAGAATGACGAGGATCCCGACGACGATTCGGTAGCGCTGATGCTGGGCCAGGCGCCTCCTCGGCTCGCCCCGTTTGGCGCCACTGACTACGTGCAGTTGGAGAATCTCGACGCCCAGGGCAACGCCCCGGAAGACAGTCGAGGCCAGCGCGCCCACGAGGTGTTTCTTGAAAACAAGCGCAAGTCGCGCCGGTTGGTGGTGCACATTCTGGGCGTCGCCTTCGCCCTGGTCGTCACGGCGATGCTGGTCATGGAATATCGGCGCCGACACACCGTTCTGGCCCCCCGGAGCCGGCCTGTGCTTACCGAACCGCTGGACATCGACACCACGTTCAGCAACGGAAGCCATACCTTCAAGCGGAGCACGCTGGTGATCTCGCTGGACGGCATGCACCCCCACTACCTCTCGGACAGCCGCACGCCCCGCCTGGACAAGCTGGTCAAGTCCGGCTTCGCCCCGCCCTTCATGAGGCCGTCCTTCCCCACCCAGACCTTTCCAAACCACTGGACGCTGATGACGGGCAACTACCCCATCAACCACGGCATCGTCGGCAACACCTTCTACGACCCCGAGCTGGGGCTAGAGTTTGTAAACACAGACCCGGACAAGTCCAGGGACCGCCGGTACTGGGGCGGAGAGCCGCTGTGGATGACCGCCAGCCAGCATGGCGCGCGGTCAGCCGTCCACATGTGGCCCGGCTCTGAGGCGGAGTGGGGCAACCAGTACCCGGACGAGTACAGCCAGTTCGATGGCGACGAGCCCCTCGAGGCCAAGGCCGACAAGATCGTGGGCTGGCTGGACCGCGAGGACATGCCCCAGCTCATGATGGCCTACGTGCCTAATATCGACACCGTGGGCCACAGGTCAGGCATCGTGGGGCCCAACATGCTGGCAGAGTGCTTGTCCGTGGACCGGTTCGTGGGCACGATCATCGACGCGCTGGAGGCCCGTAATCTGACCAGGATCGTGAACCTGGTGGTGCTCAGCGACCACGGCATGGCGCCCACCAGCAACGAAAACATCGTGTTTTTGGACGACATCATCAGCAATTACGAGAACGCGACCTCGGTTCGGGGCTGGCCGCTGGCAGGTCTACGCTTCGACGGCGAGGATGAGGTGGCGGAAGCGATCGAGTCCGCCAACAAGGCCCTGGGCAAGAATGGCAATCGGGGCTACCAGGTCTACGCCAGCGACAACATGCCAGACCGCTGGCATTTCACCACCGAGGAGCTGCGGGATTGGCGCGGGCGCGTCACAGGCTACGGAAAGTATCCCCAGAGGCTAGCCCCCATGTTTGTGGTGCCCGACCCCACCTACAGCTTGACGACCCACGAGAAGTGGGACAACATGGGCCACAATTACTTCCTCAAAGGGGTCCACGGCTACGACAGTGAATCCCCGCTAATGCGGGCCCTTTTTGTTGCTCAAGGACCGGCGTTTCCCCCAGGGAGGTACCACAGCTTCGACAACGTCGATGTCTACTCGGCGATCTGTCGATCCTTGGGGTTCAAAGAATCATCGGGGTCGGACGGAAACTTCACTGCCATCTCCTTGCATACCAAGCTCCCCGCTGAGAACTACCCGGGAACCTCGCTTGTCACTGACTATTTTTCAGGCAGCAGTTTCGATGACTTCTACGAGGATCGCTGACCGCTTATTATCCACTGTTACTGGGAACGTGAATTGATTGACATGGTGCGGTAGTGAATGGATTGAGAAGGTGAATTGAGGGCCAATTGATCGTGCAGGCCAATTGATCGTGAATGCCAATTGATCGTGAATGCCAATTGATCGCGAATGCCAATGCCAATTGATCATGAATGTCAATTAATCGTGGTGGCCAATTAATCGTATACGCCAATCGTGTAGGCCAATTGATCGTAAAAACCAAGTTGTTTGAGATTCTGGCGACACCCGAAGGCGATTGATCATGAAGGCGGTTTTAATCATTAAGGCGGCTTGCATCAAGATGATGGCCCGGCCCGACCGCTTTATCAAGATCTTGGCGAAGAGCCCGGAAACCCTTTTTCGGAAAATGCAATACCCAGAATTATATCGATTGACATCCTCAGAAATTACCTGCTGGGTAGGAAATATACTGCATAGTGAATACCATAATCACACTAAAATAACCCACAAGACCACTGCTGAAGACTAATTCCATGTAAAAAGTATTTGCGTCTTCTGGTCATATGACGGACTCGAGGAAGCCTCATGAGCGCTCCCGCCTTGTGCTGTGATGAAAGAGATTGGCTTCGGAAAATCGACACGAGTGGACGAGGTGATCACGGGATGCCTGGTTGCCGCTGCAATTGATTATTGAGGACTGATCAACCGATGTAGAGGACTGATGCTCGGGACCGGGAAGAGCATTACAACGGCCAAGGAGGGGCTGGAGTGGAAGCCCGACTCTAGCCTGAACGTAAGATGCGGAAATGTAACGGGAACTACTGAAAATGTCGAGTGATTAATATTACAGTGTCTTACAGGTATACTTATAGTCGTCGTACGAGCCGGTCATAGGCCTCCTGGGCCGACCTCGGCGCCTTGCGCAGCCCGCCCCAGGTCGGGCTCAGACAGTCCTCGGCCCGCTTCAGGGACGCACTGGGCATGCGGCTGTTGAGATACTTTACCAGATAGACCAGCCACAACACGTTTGTCGCCGGCACAAACGCGCGTGGGTTGGCGACCTTGACCCTCATCAGTGCCAGCACGGGCAGGCGTGCCTTATAGAAGTCGGACCGGTCCAGCGGTGTAAAGTAGACCGTGCCCGACACGGGGTCGGTGAGCCGGGCCAGGTCGCAATTCACCAGCGTGACTCGGGCGATTTCGCCGTTGCTGGGATCGCGGTCTATCATGATGTTGCCGGCGTGCAGGTTGCGGTGCTCGAATTCAAAAACCGATTCCGCTTGGGCCAGGACCTGGGCCACTTTCAGCAGTATGGTGATCGTCTCCTGCTGGCTAGAAAACACAAACCGGTCGAGGCTGACGCCGACGTCGGGGAAATTCATGGCACAGAACAGCTCACCGCTGTCGCTCTCGCTGGTGGTGAGCAGGTGCACCTCCTCGTAAGCGGTGAACCCAGGCACGTCCGGCCGGGCGCCCAGAGTCTCGTGGATCCGCACCGATTGCAGAGCCTGCGACGCGTAATTGTGCGACAGATTAATGACGTGGGAGTAGTTCTTGAGCAACCGCGCCTCGAAGTCCCGCTCGATCCGGCCGGTGGGGCAGTAGCTCAGCAGGTCATCCACCAGCCGCTTCTGCTGTATAGTGTGCAATTCGCTCTCGCCGCTGATGTTATTAATGCTCAGCATTGACGGGCTGTGTTTGATCTTGTTGCGCACCTTTTCCCGGCTAGTGTCGTCCAGCATCGGCTGGGATATCGCCGGGACCTGGTCCATTGTGGGGGATCGCCGTAAGGAGGCCAGGGAGCGGAGCGAAAGCAGCGACGGCGAATGGCGCATCTTGCTTTTCTGCTTATAGTAGAATTCGCCGTTCTCTTTGTTGTCCGTCATTGCTAGGACGGAGCGCTCGTGGGAAGATCGGCCCCTGGGTGGGCTCGCCAATGTGTACGGTTCAGAATAACTCGATTTGTTGCGATTGTTGCGCATTGGAGCACAATACCGAATAGCCGAGATTTCTCGCGTAAGAGACGCCCAATTCTCGCCCTTGTACTGATTGTGATTCCTGATTATCGATGGCCAGTTCACCCCAGTGTTTTTTTCGCTCCCAATGTTTACGCTTGGGCCCACTACGCGTCACATGTGGAATCCTTATCCATAGTCAGCAGCACCAAGGCAGTTGGGAGGTGGTTATGGAGGGCGTATCACACAGCCCTGGAGGAACGTGCATGAAACGCACGAGCCGAGCGGAGCAGGATGCTGGGTTCGGGCTCTTATCAGGTTTAGGGGCTCCGCTGCAAGCTTCCACCGCCATCCCTGCCTGCCTTGCCCGCCGCCATAATAACTAAGTGCAGCCAGGTGGTTGGGGCAGTTGTCACCAAATAACCAGCCGGATAATGGAATGATGAGGCTGAGTCTTTTTCCGGCGTCCGCTACAAACCCGTCTCAGCGGGGGCACAATGACGTCGGACTTGGTGTCAACTACGTACATAAGTAAATGTTTATAGGACTTCGCGGCTGTCTCGCTCCCTCAGTACAAAAACCCGAATTGGCGATTTTGGAGACGGTATTGTCTCGGAGTGGCGGGGCCATTTTTTTCATGCAAAGAATGCCATGGATTGGGATGCATGCATGGCCAGCACTTGCGCGATCGGTTACAGATCAATAAATTAATCCTTGGATATCTACATTAGATCGACGCGTAAATATTCGCATTTGAGTAGATTAAGCTTTCGTATTGCAGTGCACCCCTTGAGCACCGGCAACGGGGTACCAGGTGGCGCAACAGCAAACAAGTCAGATTGGACTGGCAGCGCTTTCAGCAAGGAAAAAAGAAAACAAAAAGAAAAAGTTGTTCATAACCTAAGTATTGTTGTCATCACTAATTTGGTGGTTTGTTCTAAATAGGGAATCTACTACGTCTCATGCAGATTTGAAGTATTCTTGTTTGCTCGTGTCCTTGAAACGTACTCCGGCGTCGCTCGAACCAGAATCCTGGAACCACAGCTACTAGGGTCATGATAAATGGTGGCCTAGAGCTTGAGCGCGCTAAAAAGTATAGTACCGCTTCGTGTATGTGTTCAGAGCAGTTATAATACCTAGGAGCAGAGTGCCTTGGCACCCTTTGCCTCAAAGATCTCGGGCGTCGACATCTGACGTAATGCTTCCCGCTGCAGAATACTGCTGCAGACTACTACTTGCTGCAGAGTACTGTTTTTTGGGTGCAGAGAATCGCTTGGCTGCAGAGTATCCTTTTTGATGTGAATGAGAAGCGCTTGGCTTCGAAAAGGCACAGAAGATCCGGGGGAGCGGTTGACCTGTGAGATTCGGCCATGAGTCTCCGTGTGTCTGATTCAATGTTCGCTAAAAGCAATAGATCAAGTCAGTGGCTCTCAGGCCCACGCCTTAGTAGTGTGAGTTACATTTTACGACAGTCCATAAACCAATCTAACTTGATTTGCTCGTTATACGTATCCATGAAATCATTTGACCATACCTGTACGGCCCTGCCTGCTTTTAAAGTGGTGCACTACAACAGGCGGGGACTTACCGACGCGACCGCGCTTGACTCGATTATAAGGCCTAAGTGCGGATGATTAAAGACCCATGCAATTACCCGCTGAATACACATTTGCGAGACCGAAAACGCAATACGGATGCCGGGTCACAGCTTGGTTTTCGACATCCAGCCAAACTCTAACTTCTTGTCCTTGGCAGGATCAATGATTACGTTGATCACCGCCACCCGGTTTGATCGCAGCGCCTCGATGGTGGCACGCTTAACCTCTTCGAGGGTGCGGGCTTCGAAGCCAACGCCTCCCAGGCTTTCCGCCAGTTTGTGATACTGGGTTTCTAGCCCCAACGCCGTGGATGGGAGAGGCCCCGCACTATCGTAGATGGCCGGGTCAGCGCCGTGGTACACTCCTGAGTTGTTCATGACGTAGATGACCATAGGCAGGTGGGACCTTACCGCGGTTTCGATCTCCATGGCCGAGAATCCGAAGGCAGAGTCGCCCTCGATGGCCACGACGGTGGCCTCCGGGCGCGCCAGCTTCGTCGCAATGGCGTATCCCATGCCAATACCCATGGTGGCATTAGTGCCGGCATCCAGCCGGGTCCTCGGGGCGGTGAGTGGGAACGCACTGCGGCTGATGTCCATGGTGTTGGCGCCCTCGCTGACGAAGATGACCGGGGAACTCACCTCCGCCGCCAGGGTTTCGCGGATGACCCGGTAGACCGCGTGGTACTTCATCATGTCGCCAGGCTTCGGGTTCTCCGTCTCCTGCTCGTAGGCCCGCTCCGAGTTGGCGCGGCGTTTGGCCGCCACGGCCCGGGGCAGCGGTGGGGCCCGCCAGCCCCTCAGCTCCTGGGTCAGTTGATCGGCCACCAGCCCCACGTCACCAAGAATCCCGATGTCTGCGGTGTGCAATTCCTCGGCCACGCTGTCGACGTGGATGACTTTCACCGCGTCTCGGAACCGAGGCGACGCGCCGAAATGCAGGATCCAGTTGAGCCGGGCGCCCAGCACCAGGATCACATCGGCACTCTTCAGCGCCGCCGATCGGGCCGCGCTCAGGTTCTGCCGGCTGTCGTCGCTGACCACGCCTTTGCCCATAGGGGTGGGAACAAAGGCCAGGTTGGTCACCGACTGCAGCCGGCGAACCTGGGATTCAGCCCGGGCGTAGGCGCAGCCTTTGCCCACAATCAGCAACGGAAACTCTGCCTCTTTCAGGGCCAGACACGCTGCGGCAATGCGTTGGGGATCGCCCAGAGACCGCGGTGCCGGCAGGGGCGGGCTGATGCGTCGAATGGCCCCATTGGCGGTGTCTACGCCGGCGGCCGGGCTGGCGCTCTGGATAAGGTCGGCCGGCAGATCGATGTACGCCGTGCCCGGTTTGCCGTAGAAGCATGTGGTGTAGGCCTGCCTGAGCAGGCGGGGCAGTTCTGCCGGCGATGGCGGCTGTTCGGCAAATTTGGCGCCAGCTGCTTTGACCAGGCTGATTTGGTCCAGCTGCTGGAAGGCACCACGGCCCCGCTGGTCCGTCTCCGCAGACCCTGCCAGCAGAAGTAGTGGAAACCGGTTGGCGTTGGCGTTCTCGACGCCAGCAAGCGCATGCACCACTCCGGGGCCACCCACAACCAGGCACACGCCGGGCTTGCCCGTGAGGTACCCATAGACCGACGCGGCGTAAACGGCGCTCTGCTCGTTGCGAAAGCTGATGAACCGGATGTTGTGGGCAATGCAGGCCTCGGCCACCTCAATCACGGGAATACCGACGATTCCGAAGATGTGCTGGACCCCCAAGTCATGCAGCGTTTGGGCAATGAGCTGCGAGCCTCGAATTGACATGTGCCGTTCCCTGATAGCCCCAACTAACGTTCCTAAATGCTGGGGTCACCAACGTGGGGTAAGCGCACTACCCTAGGCATTTTCAACCCTAGGCGAATGCTCAACCCTCGGCGCTGCATCGTTTCGTCGTTCACCCTTTAAGTGTGTGTACCTTTTTGTGTACCTTTTTTGTGTACACTACTCCACGCTGCAGCTGCTAGCGTTCCGGGAGCCATCCTCTCCACCCTCATCGAGATACCGTCAATGCTGCGCCGTTTTCTCGTGAGCATTGTCGCGTTAGCAGCGTGGGTAACTGCGGATACGGAAACCATATTCTTCGATGTCCTGGGGCGCGGCGGTGCCAGCGACCGGCCGAAAGATACTCCTACTCTTAACAGCCTGGGTCCCTATAACTCCTCCTTTAATTTTGACGACAACCAATCGATCAAGGAGGCACATATCCCCCTAGATGATGTCCCGCCAGGGAGATACTGGGCCTGGGTGTGCTGGTCCGCCGTTTTGCCGGCAGATATTTCCATTCATTTCGACAATGAGTCCCGTTCGGTGGTGGTCTCGGCTTCCCGGGAAGAGGTTGTGCTGCTCAATGCCCACCAATCTGACAGGAACTGGTTCGTGCCCTATCAAGTCCATCTCAGCCCGGTGATATGGGGCTTTCTCCCCGTGGCGCTTTTTCCCATGATTGCTGGCGTGACCGCTGCCTTGGTGGTGGGTTTCATTACTAGCCATTTCTTTGTAAGAAAAATCATATGAGATCAGGTTGGACATACATCGACGATTTGTGCCGAAGGACGGACCCTGGTGGGGTCACTTATTTATAGTTATTCAATATTCGAGCTAATTGTGTACTTTTGTAATAAATTTAATGGAAGTGGAATTGCCTCCCCCTCGATTGTGGGGCAGATTCGAGCCGTGGCCCGTCATGGGAAAGGATTCTCCATCAGAAGTAATTCTTCATGAGAAGTAGCCCTTCTAAGAGAGTAACCTATCAGAGAAAGTGACCTCTACGGAAACCGGTACTTCTATAACCTCTAGTGGAAGTGATGATTTGCGGGATGTGACAATTTTCGAGACGGGGATCGTTGCTGGAAGTAAATCGTTATGGAAAGTGGCCCTTCTCTGGACCAAAATAGCCTCTGTCGGGAATCCGAAGCAGAGCCATCCCTTTGGCGTCGCCAACTTGAAATGGTTGCCGATTTCCCCACCAATCTATATTGACAACCTTTTTATACTGCGTGGAAAAGAACATTATCAGTCCGGAGTAGCCCACACCAACGTCCATAGCATGGCCCAAAGTGTAGGTATACTTTTGCCACCACCGTGGGAATCGTTTTCGGATGTAATAATTGAAGGCAAAGTTGACATAACTTACCCCGATAACATACTGTAGAGATCTGGGTGCCCAAGAAACACCACTAAGGATGGCCATCTCATGGATATTATGCAGCAGCCAGTTGGCCTTGTCAGTGTAGCGGGGGAGATATTTCCGCGCCAGCCAAAATGGAATCGGATAAAGTGCACCCATTAGAAAGCACCAGGTCAAAATCGGATACATGCCCCCCATCAGCCTCCTGGGCCCAATAACACCCCATTGAATCGCGGCATTGAAGAAGCTTCGCTGTGTAAGACAGTTAAACTTATCTTTGTTATCGGGGTCGCACAAGTTGGGAATCCCGCTGGGCGAAATAACCCAGTAAGCCAACAAGCTCTTCACAATAACGCTAGCCATCACTGACGCCACCTGAGCCCGGAACAGTGCTCGCGGCGCTATTCCTGTGTAATGCGCCTGTACTTGATTTGTGACATAATTGGCCGATTGAGAGAAGAAGTTCGATGCGAAAACTTTGGATACCATCAGCGCATTTGCATTGCCTGGTAAAGATAGACCAATTATCATTTCAAAAAGGGTGTTTATATCCACAGAGATTGAGGTTGATGCATATAGATAGCCGAATGGGATGCAGAATAACAGTGAAAGACCAATGGCAAAGAAAATAGTCCACACTGGCGTTTCTGTAAACGCATAGTATTTCACCAGAAATATAGACAGTCCCACCGAAATCACCATACATGCAATGAACCACCATTCGGGAACTTCTTTATATTTCCACTGGGCTCTGCTGAACCGGTCAGTGAAATTTTGGAGACTACTTCCCTTCCCACTCCGGCGCCAGCTGTTGGCGATGCTACTAAAAAATAGCTTCATAGACGCTATGATGGGACCTCCGTAGTTAAGTATGGCATAGACTATGATGCTGCTGTACATCATGATGTACGCGCCTTCGTTAGTAAGTGATCCAGCGCTCCAAAACGGAGGCGAATAATTTTGATATTTCTCCTCGCTGAGCTTGTTCGTTTGGGGGTCCAATACCTCGTGAATGCTGTATGGCTTTCCATCGTTAGCAAATAGCACGGTGGTATTGATAGGTAGGTAAGAAGTCCAACTTGTATTAGTATACCAAATTGCGATTACTGCCAGCATACTTAGAAGCATTCCTGTGATGGTCATCATTTGAGCGAAGACAGGAATGATCACAGAAGTTGCTCCTATGTTATTCCAATCAAATGTATTGATAGGATTGAAAGCCAGCCCGTTCACACATCCTGTGATGGACTGTAGATGTATATTTTGCGGATCGATCCATGCCGGCCAGTCAAAATAACTCAGCGCTTGGAAAAGATAGTTAGTGACCCAGAACCACAAGAAGCTCAAGATCATCATAAAGCCGAACATCTCTGCGCCAGTCAGTTTCCATCCGTTGATATTTTGTCGTTTAACTTTGGTCACAAGGTTACGATTGACGGCGATAGTGGGTAGAACATTGTACCACACGCATCTCGTTGGATATACCAGAAATGTTCTCATCATTCCAGCGATGCCAAATCCCATGAAGTTGGATGTCAGAACCAACAAGAAAATATAGCTGAAGCTTTTGGCCTCCTCAATGCCCAGAAAGTGGGAATTACTTTGGGCAACTATAGCCCTTAAAGAATAGGGTGAGCCAACAGAAACAGACATCGCTAGTGTTGCTAGCATTTGTTCCTTAAAACTCCACGGTCCCGGAGAGTTGATGTATAATTTGCGTCCTTGGAACCACGGAATATACATAGTGGGTAATTTGGAAAAAAGTTTCCCCGAGTAGACTAGCATG
This sequence comes from Starmerella floris, assembly GCA_030555655.1. Classification (NCBI taxonomy): domain Eukaryota; kingdom Fungi; phylum Ascomycota; class Dipodascomycetes; order Dipodascales; family Trichomonascaceae; genus Starmerella; species Starmerella floris. Next base: position 17,496 of record JANIWM010000087.1, read on the forward strand.
ATCAGAATTGACCCAGAATCCAAGCTAATCGCGGGGTACCTTGTAGAGAAAAAGGTGTCCATTGCGGCACCTAGACATGCCCACAAAATACCTAAGAAGTATACCCGAAACGTTTCATAATTATCTCCTTCCTCGTCAACCGGCCGGGTAACCGCTCGGACTTCCGAGTATATAGACCAATCTTTGATAAGAAATGCTTCGAAGCGTAATTTATAGTTGTCACATGGGGTGACAGTTTTGCACTGAGAGTTGTCTAGCATTTTTTCGAGGCTCTCCAGTTTTCCGTGAGGCAGGCATGGATCCCCACGGTGCTCCTCAATGGCATTCCGCACAATTATCTGCGCCTCATCCAACGGCCGAGAGATTATTTGCTCATGATAGGCAAGAATGTCTTCGCGTGAGATAGTACTATAATCCTCCATATCATTGAGTTCGCATGCCTCGAAGGCATTTTCGAATATATTGGTTTCCGATACTGAATTGATGCTCGGCGATGGCTTCTGACTTTTTGATACTGTGACATGGCCGAGCGAATCACTGGACCCACTCTCTCGAGTGGTGATAGTACCTCCCGCGGCCGAGTCAGTCAGAGAGATTTCTCTAAGCTTTTCGTCCTCAACCACTATTTTCTTGTCATCACTCATGGCGCATGGGTGGCCGAAACCACATTAACTCACTGAAGATTATATACCACCGCGGCGATTTAGCTCGAACAAAGATTTAACGTTCAGCGCGGATTTTTCGATAGGAAGCACGACTAGTGCTACTCGTAAATCTTATTTGTGTCAAATTTCGTTGTGTTATTACAGTGTAAGATATGTACATTCGAAACCCCGTGAGCATAAGGTTCTATCAAATTAATTTTCGGGGGTCCAAGCTTTCACGGAAACAAGGGCGATTGAGTTTTGGAATTCATAGAACACAGGGCTAAGATTCATTGATCTGTGACTCTATGCGCCAACGCATGGAGTTAGTTAGGCCGCAGCCAGGGAGGATCAACACGGCAATTGGCCGAATCCTCTCACGAATCCCGTGGCATCGCGAACGTTGTCCAATCCACAGAGGTACATGACCAATCTCTCGAAGCCCAGACCATATCCACCATGAGGGAAACTGCCGAACTTTCGCAAATCCATGTACCACTCAAGGCCTGCTGAGCTCATGCCCTTTAAATGCATGCGATGTTTCAGGCGATCGTAATTATCCTCGCGCATGGACCCACCCACGACCTCCCCGATCTCAGGGAAGAGCACGTCAAAGCAAGCAACGGTGGGTCTATTAGGCTCTTGGTGGTCCGATCCCTTCATGTAGAAGGGTTTAAAGTCCTCGGGATAATCCGTGACCACGGTGATACCCCGCACCAACTCTGATGCCAGGTATTTCTCGTGCTCGGAGGGCAGCTGTTGGCCCCATGCAAGCTGGCCGAGCTTTCCCGAATTATTGAGGAGCTCGACCGCCTCGGTATAGGTCATAGACGTCCACGGCTTAGCCGCAATTGCCCAGCGTCTTTCGAGTTTGTCACGAGCCTCCTTGTCTCGCTTCGATGCCAACATTTCCTCGGCCATGTTGGGCCCAGAGCCCAATGCTGGACTGAGGGACGGCACCGTGCTCCGGGTCATCTGTTCACAAAACTCGACCACCTCCTGAAGATTCTTAACAAAGGCGAGCTCGACCTCGGCGATCCAGAACTCAGAGAGGTGCCGGTTGGTGTCGGAGGCCTCGGCCCGGAAGGCCGGGGTCATGTTCCACACCCGAGACAATGATGCAGCAAACACCTCCAGATGCAGCTGCGAAGACACTGTGAGGTATGCCGGCTTCCCGAAAAAGTCCTGGCCGCCCTGGATGCCAAACACCTCCCCAGCGCCCTCGCAGTCGCTGGAGGTGATCACTGGGGAGTTCACCTGAAACACATCGTTGTTCAGGAAGAACGCCTGCAGCTGGCTCTGGGCCCAGCTGCGGTATCGCAGGACCTGAGCCGCCTGCCGGGTTTTCCACCGTAGATGCGGAAGCTGCCGCAGATATTCCCGAGTGTGGTATTTTTTCTGAAGCGGATACTCGGGCCCTGCCGGTCCCAGCACCTTCACCGAGTCTGCTTGCAGTTCGAAGGCCTGCTTCCCTGGCGACTCAACGACGGTACCGTCCACCTGCACACAAGATCCCGTGTTGAGTTCGGCTGCCTTGCTGGGATCGTCGAACACCACGTTCATGGCATGGACGGTGGAGCCATCGGAGACGTCAGCAAAAGCCACATTTTTCATTTTCCGAACACTTTGGACCCAGCCGTCGATCGAGGCGGCCGAGCCCACGACGGCATTTTTTCTGACCGTGGCAATCAGCGGCTTCATGGTATTAATGCAGCGAGGCGTGCCTCAACGGCGGGGGTGTAGGTTGGTCCACAAATATGGGTGTCACTATGCCACAAATGGACTACCCTGGTTTTCATGGCCCTCCTGGGCTGTGTTATGGCAGCGAATGCGGTCGGCCGTCTTGTGGTGAGGGAGTGTGCCAAGGCTTAGTGTGGGCTAGCTATACAGGGGATAGTACATAAAAAGGAATAGGGATTACAACTCAATTAGGGGATGCGCCCCCACGGGCTACGGGTCAGTGAGGTAGGGAGCACTAAGGTCTGCCAAGAAGCCCACAGGGTAAGAGAGGATTCCTAAGGGAGTTTAGTCCTTAGCGTGGTAGTCATCACCAGATGACGCATCCCCGCCCGTTGTCGGAAGAGGAGGGGCCCAAATCAGTCAGGAACGGCGGTGATGATTTCTCCAACTTAAATTGGCCCTAGCCCCGTGTTGATCTCCTTACCCCCAAAAAGGCAGCCTGGGGAAGGTGTGTTCCCCACCACCCCGATTTGGGCCATCGCCACCTGCATCATCCATCCCGCGTTTGACGACCCGTCCCATTTGATTTCAAGCGCTTTATAGTATCGATAGCTTTCAATTGCATGTCCTCTAGCTCGTGGGTTTTTGTCGACTCCAGCGGCGAGGAATTAAGCTCGCAAAAGCTCCCTGCCAGCGCGGAGAACGATTTCGACCTCGACGCGCCTCTTTCTGACCTGGTGGAGAAACAAAGACGGATGAGCCGTTCCAGTATTCTATCAGCGTCCTCTATACAGGCTCTCAAGGAGACAGATGGCACGTCGCCGTCCCAGCAGTCCTCAAAGTCGCCTAAGCAAACGTCCAAGTCGTCTCAACAGGGCTCGAAGTCGTCGAGTCCGGACCCAGCGCTCAATTACGCCAATGGCAGGGTTCCGGCCCCGCCCCAGTCGCCAGACGCGAAAGACGGGCCGAAAGGAATTATTTTCTTTGTGTTGGCGGTTGGTGCCCTATCGGTAGTGTTCTTCATGACATGACTGGCTTCCCCACGCATCGATGGGAAATTGTCGATACTGGAGTGAGTATCCGAAAGAACCCGCGGTGGTGCATGTTTGCTTCGAGTCTTGTGAATTAATCAAAGCGGAATTGGAGCTGGTTTGAGTTCATTTCGAGCTTTGGACTCGAGCCTTGAGTGTGAGCGATCAACACGAGCTTTTAAATCGCCTGTTGAGCTCAAGCTTTGGGAAGCGTGTATTCTTTTGAATGTCTTCTTGGAGGCCTAGGTTTGAGAATAACTGAGAATGCCCAATTTCCTCTGTGGCTATCACTTACGTGATGCAATTTGGATACGCTCGGGCACCCCTGAAGATATTCGGATATCTCGGGAAGTCAGGGCCCCACTGAACGTCTACATTTTTTCTTCAGGTCCTTTATAGCTCCAGGAGTGGGTAGTCTTTTGCCTCGAGAGACCCGCTGGATGCCATAGAAGGACATGCCTGAGGATATGCGAACAGAGCGGGTTTCGCGACGTCCCGTGGAGTGCTTCAAGTCTCACATGGACGAAGCACTATTATTTATTAGCATTCGCTTATTTATATAGATTCTTTATGACTTATAAATACCGTCCCTCTATTAATTCCCATTGCCTCTTCTATATGACCTCGTTCGTTGGTAGGGACTGAGCGCCCGCTTGTTGTTTGACTTGGTTCGAGTTCATGTCTTATTAAAGTTGCACAGTGAACTGTGGTCGTGATTGCTGTTTAGTGGGCTCCTACGATTGATATGATTATATGGCATTTCACGATGGCTTTTCAAGAACGCATTTCCACGTTCTACTGAGGAAGCCCTTGTTTTCAGTCTAGTTCGATCCGCCACTCTGGTCCCTCAATTGCGTCCATCCGCAGCGCTTTTCCTTTTTCAATTACATTATAATGGGTACATAGTGCTAGCTGGGCACCAGGCTCACGGTCGGGCCCGGCCGGTGTACCGAGGATACAGGGTGCAGTCGCGCACCGTGAAACGGTTGCAGATCCAGGCCAGGATACGCTCGAGACCGAGACCGTAGCCGCCGTGGGGGAAGGTACCGTATTTACGCAGATCGATGAACCAGTAGTACGGCTCGGGGTCGATGTTTTCCCGCTTGAAGGCGGCCATCAGCTCATCGTAGTCATCAATACGCATGGACCCACCAACGACCTCGCCGACGTTGGGCAGCAGACAGTCCACACTCTCGGTGACGCGGGGATCGGACTTATCCTTGGACATGTAGAAGCTCTTGATCTCGACGGGGAAGTGGGTGAGGAAGATGGGCTCGTTGATGGTATCGGTCATGTGGCGCTCCTCGGCCTCGGCGATGTCGTCGCCGAATTTGAACGGCTCGCCCGTCTCGCTGTTGGTGACGCCGTGTTCGTTGAGCCAGTCCAGGGCCTCCACGTACTTCATGCGGCGGAACGGCATCTTCGGGGCCACGAAGCCCGGGTTCAGGAAGTCGATGAGCTTCTTGGTCTCCGGGTTAGCCAGAAGTGCCTCCACAGTGCGGGTGATCACGCGCTCGAGGTGGTCAAGCAGCTGGTCGAACGTGATGAAGCCCAGCTCGCTCTCCACATGGGTGTACTCACTGAGGTGGCGGCGAGTCTTGGACCGCTCGGCGCGGAAGCTCTCCTGCACGCAAAAGCAGTCGCCTAGGGCGGGCACCACCGTCTCCAGGTACAGCTGGGACGACTGAGTGAGGTAGGCCGGCTCACCGTAGAAGTCGAAGCTGAACAGGGTGGCACCGCCCTCGACCATGGACTGGACCATACACGGCGGCGTGACCTCTGTGAGCTCCTCGGCCTTGAAGGAAGTGCGCAGGGCGTTGAGCAGCTCGGCCCGCACCTTCATCACCGCTGCCAGCGTGTCTCCACGCAGCGTCAGGTGTCGGCTGTCCATCAGCACCGACGGGCCGGCGTCCTCGGCGACCTTGTTGCTAAAGGCCTCGTCACCGCCGGGAGCCAGGCCGATCACGCGGTAGTAGTCGGCCACCAGCTCGTGGCCGCCCGGGGCAGTCTTGCCCTCGGGCAGCTCCTTGAGCTCACCTTTGATCTCGATCGAGGACTCCAGCGTGAGCTGCGAGGTCTCGTAGGCGTTGGCCAGGTCCCCGCTCAACACGCACTGCAGCAGCCCGTACCCGTCGCGCAACACAATGAACACCAGGCCCTTTTGGGACCGTATTCTGTGGATCCAGCCGGACACGGCGATGCGCTGGCCACGCAGCGGCGCGGTGTGGGAGATCTTGGCCCGCACGGCCTTGGCACCCGAGTCCACGATCTTGATGTTCTTGCTGGCCTCGGTGCGGGCCTGCTCGGCCCGGGCCTGGGCCAGCCGGTCCTCATCAGCCTTGGCCTGTTTGGCGGCCTTCTTCTCCAGGCCGTCGGCGTTCTTTTTGGTCTTCTTGAGGGCACTGGGCGAGATCAGCTCGTAGCTGCCGCTGGGCGTCTCCTCCGTGGTCTTGAACACGTACAGCTTCTCGCTGTGGGTTTTCCAGAAGGCGTAAGCCGGCGTAGCATAGGGGTGCTCGGCGGTGCCTGCGGTCTCCGGCGTGTCAGTGCCGGTTTTTTCGTTGACATAAATCTTTTGCTCCACAGAGAGCTTTTCGGTCGCGGACTCCAGGGACATTTTTTAGGCCCGGTGAAATACTAGTGGGATATGCAACGCAGGGTACAACAGTATACCGATTACGGGAGGGATATAAATAATCAGTGCTATAATAATCAGTGGTGTGGTATGAGTCAGGCGGTCCCAGCGGTCTTCATATTTTACCCCCGGGAGTTGGGAACGCTGGGGGAGTTGGGAACACGGGCCATTCCCCAGGGCCGCCAGCCCTAACGGCGCCCATGCAGCGATGCAAAACTGATAACGGTTCCTATGAGAAATGAATGGTGCCGCGCTAAGAATAGAGGAATATTTCTGACATCAAGGAATGATTCCCTAAAGTGATGGCCGCCTGATGTTCTTCTGAGTTGTAGTTCCTAACGATCCGTCTAACCGTAGCGATGAGTTTGACAATAGTGCGGGATGCGGAGTGATTACAGCATTGTCAAAGTTCTCTGTACAAGATAGTGATGCCTAACTATACTATGGCCCCCGTAAATATATTTATATATATATATATATATATATATATATATGCCACGTATCGTATATAATGCTTCCATGATAATAGACTTGACTACGATGGCAGACACATGTAGTTGAGTACTCTAGTAATGCGACATTCATGCTTAGATCTGTGCTTGGCTTATAAAGGACTGAGTAAGGATTTGGCAAGTATTTTTCCCGTAAACGTTCTGTGCAAGAATCCACTTTGATACGAGTAGATGCCTCACAAGCCAGCGAAACTCTTCTTGTTCACAACTGTGCCCTCCGCATGATCGCTATCGGGAGGACCACTAGGGTCAGGTGCATATGTGGTGGTGGTGGTGAGGGAGGGAGTGTGGGTAAACATTTTACATTATCCAGCTGGCCCTCCCTCTTAACCGACAAAAATGTCATTGGAAGACAAGACCCAGGCTCTGAAAGTAGACGAATCCAAGGCGCCGAAGGAGTCCAAGCAAGCCAAGAAGCCCAAGCAGCCCAAGCAGCCCAAGCAGGACGCTCCGGCCGCCAAGAAGGGCGAGGCTGTCATCGGCATCACAGCTGATAAGGAGACCGAGTTCCCCCAGTGGTACCAGCAGATCGTCACCAAGTCTGAGCTGCTGGACTACTATGACGTCAGCGGCTGCTACATCCTGCGCCCGGCCTCCTACAACGTGTGGGAGAAGATCCAGCAGTACTTCGACGCCAAGATCAAGGCCCTGGGCGTGCAGAATGCCTACTTCCCCATGTTTGTGAGCAGCCGCGTGCTGGAGAAGGAGAAGGACCACGTCGAGGGCTTCGCCCCGGAGGTCGCCTGGGTCACCCGCGCCGGCAGCTCGGAGCTCGAGGAGCCCGTGGCCATTCGCCCTACCTCGGAAACCGTTATGTACCCGTACTACGCCAAGTGGATTCAGAGCCACCGCGACCTGCCGCTCCGTCTCAACCAGTGGAACTCAGTTGTGCGCTGGGAGTTCAAGCACCCGCAGCCCTTTTTGCGCACCAGAGAGTTTTTGTGGCAGGAGGGCCACACCGCCCACCTCACCCGGGCCGGCGCCGAGGAGGAGGTCTACAAGATCTCCCAGTACTACCACGACGTGTACTCGGAGTTGCTGGCTGTCCCCACCGTGCAGGGCATGAAAACTGCCGCCGAGAAGTTCGCCGGCTCCTTCTTCTCCTTGAGTTGTGAGGGCTACATCCCCAGCACCGGCCGAGGCATCCAGGGCGCCACTTCCCACTGTTTGGGCCAGAACTTCAGCAAGATGTTCAACATCTCGGTAGAGGACCCCGACGGAGGTGCCGACAAGCTGTTTGTGTGGCAGAACTCCTGGGGTCTGTCCACCCGATCCATTGGTGTCATGATCATGATCCACTCCGACAACAAGGGTCTGGTGCTACCGCCTCGGGTTGCTCAGAACCAGGTCGTGGTCATTGCCGTTGGCCTGACCAAGACCACCTCGGACGAGGTCCGGGCCAAGGTGTTGGACACCTGTAAGAACGTCGAGGCGGACTTGGCCAAGGCCGGCGTGCGGGCTATGGGCGACTACCGCGAGAACTACACCCCTGGCTTCAAGTTCGCTGATGCCGAACTGAAGGGCATTCCGTTGCGCATCGAGGTGGGTCCCAAGGATGTCGAGAAGGGCCACTGTGTGGCTGTTAAACGCTACAATGGTGAGAAGCAGTTCTTGGCTCTGAGCGAGCTGGGCGCCGCGGTACCCAAGGTGCTCGACGACATCCACAATGGCTTGTACCAGCGTGCCAAGGAGTCATTCGACAGTCACGTCGTCAAGGTCATGAAGACCGGCGAGATGGTCAAGCCCCTTAATGAGAAGAACGTCCTTTTGATTCCGTTCTGTGGCCGCGAGGACTGTGAGGACTCCATCAAGGCCGCTACCGCCCGCCAGTCCACTGAGGGCGAGGCCGTTGACGAGCGAGCCCCGTCCATGGGCGCCAAGTCCTTGTGCACTCCCTTCGACCAGCCGGAGATGCCTGAGGGCACTAAATGTGCTAACTGCGATACCGTTGCCGAGAAGTGGACTCTTTTTGGCCGTTCCTACTAATTTACTCTTCAATCCGGAATCGGGTTACAACGTATGTTGGTGGTATATAAGAAATCTCTATTCAAACACGGAAAAGGGGTTTCGCCCCAGAGACCTGTAGTGCAGCAGATAAGAAATAAAAAATACTATCTGAAATCTACTAGCGTGCCAGAACTATTTCGGCTTAGTGAACTGGTAGGCCAAACTACCAAAAAGTTGACTCCGATACTGGGAATCGAACCCAGATCTTGTCGGTGAGAGCGACACGTCCTAG